>CANNZV010001450.1:0-153702 GCA_947561585.1 Caprella mutica | reverse complement strand
ATATAGGCTTGTGCTTCCTCTATTTTACATTTTTAACAATGAATATTATTATTATTATCATATGTCTATTGTGTAGTATTACTTTTATATAGTGTGTCCCTGTATAAATCTGTATCATACAGTGTATGGATGCACTGTATAATTTAGTGCTTCTCTATATATACAGTGCATGCAGGAACACTGTATTCTGTTATACAGTTTCATTTTATTTATATTATTACCCTGCAGTTTATTGATGAAAAAATTCATACAGTATATGTTTCTAATGAATAAATAAATTATCATATTAAACTGTTTATGTAGCTACAGTGAGAGACTGTACAGTCACCTGTAGCTACATTATAGCAAGAGAAACCTGGTTATAGTAATGCATATACACGTTCATTATAACATTAATAATTTATCTGTTATTTATGCCGTTCCATTAAGTAAACTTTCTTTAATATATCATTAATATGTTTTTTCTTTAATTTCAGGTACGTACAGTCACAATACCATATGTCACTGTAGAGGCAACTGTACAGGTGAGTATGCAGGTACTAACTGTATAATAAATATTGCTAATTGGGGAAATATGATTCTCAATACTAATTAAATAGGGCAAGCTCCAAGTTATCGGACGGTTCCACATTTTCGATCATAGCAACGTATATATTAATTATAATTCAATTTTTAAATTAATTTATATTTATAGTATAAAATATCTTTTAATCGAAAATGTGGAATCGTCCGATAACTTGGAACTTACCCTGTTATAGACCCATTTTTTATCAAAGTATAAGTTAGACTATTTCACTATCTCGGATAATGTATTATCTTTTTCATTATTATCATTATATCATTATTGGATAATGATAATGATTAGTATATTGATTGTCATAAATTCATCGTATTCAACGATAGTTCATATTTTCAATATTCGTTTATTTTCAATTATAAATCCTTTCACTGATTTAATATTAGGTTATTTTATTATTATATATACTGAAAAATGCCATTATTTTTATCAACATTGATACTGCTTAATATTATACAGTTTCTAACATTAGATGTCAGATAGCACACTAATACATCATCTCGTGTGAAATAATCCGTTAGAAGTGATTTTACCCGAGAAAATTGGAGTGCTGTTATTTTTGCTATGTATAGTTTATTTGATTCACTCCTGTATATTCCACACTGTACTGCTATATACAGTCTGATTACAGGTTGCCCCTTCCTGTAGATTCTCACTGTATAATCATGTATAACTTATAAAGAGAAACGAATTTTAGATCTTAGAAATAGAAAAAATTCGTAAGATTTTATATTTTTGCGTTGCGGTTACCATGGGAACTATAGAAAGATAAAGTTTAACTAAATCGAAAAATATTTATTTATACAATTTTGAATCAAACTGTAATTATAATGAATTAAAATATTTTTTGGAAATTATATATAAATATACAAATTAACATTTAATGGGTATTAACTTAAAATAAAAACTTTAGAACAATCTCTTTCGTTTACATTTTTAGCTTTTTTAGTTTTCACGTAATTATTCTTTAATTCTACCACACCCTGTGTATATATCATTAATGTGTATATGTTCTATACATTATGAATGACTTATTTTTGTTCTAATAAATTGCATTGAAAGTTATACCTTCGAACAATAGTACATACTGTTCACATTATTAACATTTAAATTCTTTTAGTCATGCAATAGTCTTACTTAATTAACACAATGTCAACTCTTACGTTAAACTATGAAACTGTGACTTTGTAGAAATGACATCAGTGCTATAAACTGAGTTTGCTTTTGAAATGATGGTATATCGTTATAGAGTATAAAGTTCATCTATTATTGCATAAATTAAAACAATGTTTATGCAATGAATTAGATGAAATATTTAATCTTGAAATATTTAAAAAAATAGTGAAAATATCGTGGAAAATATTTCCTGAGTTGTTACTACCTGTATCTAGAGTATCTAGGTACACCTGAGCTATGTAGTATCGAGGTACACAGGTGTACCTAGACACACTCTCAGTCCATTTCAGTCTTCTTTCTAATAGCTACAATAATTATTTAATTGCCAGGGTATTTATAGGTAGAAATCAGACGATGTAATTACTTCTCTATGAAGAGAGTGAAAGCTGTAAAGAGTATCTAGACTCCTAGAGCTAGTAAGAGTATCTAGATAGAGCTATTAAGAGTATCTAGAGCTAGTAAGAGTATCAAGATAGAGCTATTAAGAGTATCTAGAGCTAGTAAGAGTATCTTAATTAAGTTTTAAAATGTTATAGAGACAGAAAGTGTATCGAATAATTTTAACTGTATCGAATAATTTTAAATGTATCTAGAGCTATTAAGAGTATTTAGAGTTTTAAAGTGTATCTACAGCTCTAATATGTATCTAGATACAACCCTTATTCTACTTCTGATAATTTGTACATTAACGTAAATCAGTGGTAATAAAAGAAACATCAAAATAATATAACTTTTTTCTGATCACTTTGGGTATTAAAAAATGAACGGAAATTTCCATTGAAAACTGATATCTTTTATTAATAATTTTATGATTCATTTTTAGTTTCGTTGTATGGGAAATAATCATGATGGGTTAAATGAAGTAGATTACATAGGGTTGAATGAAAATAATTATAATTATTAGCGCTATTTCTTTCTATAGTTTGCTTCCTAGACACTTTTCAATAAGTTATTTAGTTTTTACTACACATTTTTCCTATAAAATCCCTATCAAATTTTCTATCAGAAAAGTATTTTGCCTTTTTCCACCTGCAGTGAAGTGATTTCTCTTAACAGGTTATACGTAGTTACACGAAACAACCCATATACGTTACACATTAAAAGAAAGAATATCACAATGGTCCTGTTCTTTACTCTATCTTTACTGTAAATATTTTCTTTATTTCTTATTTTCCGTTATTTCTTATTTTGTGCTGTTTTCCATTATCTCCTAACTATCTATTTTCTTCAAAAAGAGTAAATCGTGAGATGAAGTATAACAATGGTAAGATGTGGAGTAACCGCAGCTATTGAAATCATCACAGTTTATCTGTTGTTAAAACTTATATGTTTAGATTTTAATGAAATTTCACTCGAGTGGTCTAAAATGACCCAAATTGTAGATGTTTAGCATTTAGTAGCAGTGGCTAGTACAATATAGTTAAATGTTCTTAAATCGGACAGTTAATTATATTAATGCAATTGTACTATCTGCTTTTAAGGACTTGTTGTACTATCTTTGAATAGTAATTACTGTTGTACTATTTTACCATGGATGCAGTAGTATAGATAGTATTATACTATTAATACTTGGCATACTATTTCCCCCATAGTTACCATTAGTTACTCATAAGTACCATTAGTTACTCCTAAGTACCATCAGTTACCCTTAAGTACCATCAGTTACCTCATAAGTACCATCAGTTACTCCTAAGTACCATCAGTTACCCCTAAGTACCATCAGTTACCCCTAAGTACCATCAGTTACTCCTAAGTACCATCAGTTACCCCTAAGTACCATCAGTTACCCCTAAGTACCATCAGTTACTCCTAAGTACCATCAGTTACCCCTAAGTACCATCAGTTACCCCTAAGTACCATCAGTTACTCCTAAGTACCATCAGTTACCCCTAAGTACCATCAGTTACCCCTAAGTACCATCAGTTACTCCTAAGTACCATCAGTTACCCCTAAGTACCATCAGTTACTCCTAAGTACCATCAGTTACCCCTAAGTACCATCAGTTACCCCTAAGTACCATCAGTTACTCCTAAGTACCATCAGTTACCCCTAAGTACCATCAGTTACCCCTAAGTACCATCAGTTACTCCTAAGTACCATCAGTTACTCCTAAGTACCATCAGTTACCCCTAAGTACCATCAGTTACTCCTAAGTACCATCAGTTACCCCTAAGTACCATCAGTTACCCCTAAGTACCATCAGTTACTCCTAAGTACCATCAGTTACCCCTAAGTACCATCAGTTACCCCTAAGTACCATCAGTTACCCCTAAGTACCATCAGTTACCCCTAAGTACCATCAGTTACCCCTAAGTACCATCAGTTACTCCTAAGTACCATCAGTTACCCCTAAGTACCATCAGTTACCCCTAAGTACCATCAGTTACCCCTAAGTACCATCAGTTACCCCTAAGTACCATCAGTTACCCCTAAGTACCATCAGTTACCCCTAAGTACCATCAGTTACTCCTAAGTACCATCAGTTACCCCTAAGTACCATCAGTCACTCCTAAGTACCATCAGTTACCCCTAAGTACCATCAGTTACCCCTAAGTACCATCAGTTACCCCTAAGTACCATCAGTTACCCCTAAGTACCATCAGTTACCCCTAAGTACCATCAGTTACCCCTAAGTACCATCAGTTACACTTAAGTACCATCAGTTACTCAATCGTTTTCTCCTAGTTTCTAAGGTTAAGGTCCCAGTATTCTTTTTCTTTTCATTCTATTGCTTTAGCGTTTGTTTTGACTGCAGAACCTTTGTCAATTGTTTGAACAAAGTCGCTGCAAATAAAAAATATGTGGAGTCCACTTAAACAATAGAAAAATGTAGCTTTTTTGTAGAAGGTTACAAAATCTCGAAAATTATTATATTTACACCCGAATAATATAAACATTTTTGATTTTGTGTTGAAGTGAATATTGTTTTTATATTCGAAATTACCTTATTATTTAGGTATGAGAGTAGAAATTTAGGGTGTATGTATGTGGGTCAATGTACTTATATGTATATCTAGTTAAGAAAATTGCATTCCATTATTGCATTTCTTATTCTTTTCCAAAACAAAATTAATAACTGTTTATTTTCCTGTAATTAATGGCGAAAATCTTTTTCTGCATTATTATTATTATCATTTAATTATATACTTCAGTTATTGAAATGTAAGAAATAAGAATGATTATTGTGTGTATTTTATTTACATTGAGTAACTGCAATAACTGCTTTGACCGCAGATTGTATCTGCACTAACTGCTAACTGCAATCACCGCAGTTACTAACTGCATTCACCACAGTTACTAACTGCTCTCCCTGCAGTTACTAACTGCATTCACCGCAGTCACTAACTGCATTCACCGCCGTCACTAACTGCATTCACCGCAGTTACTAACTGCTCTCCCTGCAGTTACTAACTGCACTCACCGCAGTTACTAACTGCACTCACCGCAGTTACTAACTGCACTAACTGCTCTCTCCCTACCTCTAATTTCTCAAGGTCAAATACACCTGTTTGATTGAATCGTTTGCCGCCAAATTTTCTAACCGACAGAAAAACGTTTGGTATTTGATTTGAAAATTGCAGGGCTATTTATACGATAAACTACCGATACCACTAATTTATCGTAGTTAAATTACCGATACGACTATTTTATCGTACCATGAAGTACCGATACCACTAATTTATCGTACGATAAAGTACCGATACCACTTGTACCGTACGATAAACTACCGATATCACTTTTACCGTGCGATAAACTACCGATATCACTTTTACCGTGCGATATACTACCGATATCACTTTTACCGTGCGATATACTACCGATACCACTTTTACCGCCCGATAAAGTACCGATACCACTTTTACCGTACGATAAACTATCGATACCACTTTTATCGTACGATATACTACCGATACCACTTTTACCGCCCGATAAAGTACCGATACCACTTTTACCATACGATAAACTATCGATACCACTTTTATCGTACGATATACTACCGATACCACTTTTACCGCCCGATAAAATACCGATACCACTTTTACCGTAAGATAAACTTCCGATACCACTAAATTGATAGTTTATTTTTTATTTTAATGATTTTATGCATTAAATTTATATAAAATTGAACTTTGTTGTTAATTTGAATGACGATTTGTTTAATCTGCCTTGAACATTGAAATAATATCTCTCCATCATACTAGTATTGCATCATCATATATACTGCATTAATGTTTTTCTAATATTTTTCATTGCTAATGTATTAAGATGTACACTGCCTTAAGAGTTAATAACTTTGTACTGCTTTAGGCACACAAACATACAGTAAAGAAATACGATTTTCTTCAATTTCAACCCATTCATTGAAGCGTGTCCGGTGATTGGTAATAACCCTTATGGTGATAAATAGAGAAAAGAGACTTTTCTTTGATTTCTGTACATTAATGTACTTATTATGTACTTCACTCAAGTACTTCACTCATGTACTTCACTCATGTACTTCACTTGTGTACTTCACTCATGTACTTCACTTGTGTACTTCACTCGTGTACTTCACTTGTGTACTTCACTCGTGTATTTCACTCGTGTACTTCACTCATGTACTTCACTCGTGTACTTCACTCTTGTACTTCACTCATGTACTTCACTCATGTACTTCACTCGTGTATTTCACTCGTGTACTTCACTCATGGTCTTCACTCATGTACTTCAATCATGTACTTCACTCATGTACTTCACTCGTGTATTTCACTCATGTACTTCACTCATGTACTTCACTCATGTACTTCACTCGTGTATTTCACTCATGTACTTCACTCATGTACTTCACTCGTGTATTTCACTCGTGTACTTCACTCATGTACTTCACTCATGTACTTCACTCGTGTATTTCACTCGTGTACTTCACTCGTGTACTTCACTCATGTACTTCACTCATGTACTTCACTCATGTACTTCACTCATGTACTTCACTCGTGTATTTCACTCATGTACTTCACTCATGTACTTCACTCATGTACTTCACTCGTGTATTTCACTCGTGTACTGCACTCATGTACTTTACATGTACTTCCCTAATCCAGTTCTCTTCTTTTCATCAAGGCTACTGCACTTTAACCATCTCCTACCTAACGTGTTAAAATTGTTACAAACAAAACAATGCATACAAGTGCATATACGTACCATATCCTACAAGTACATAAAGGGTGTGATTTATTAGTAGTTCATTGGTATGCATCCAGTACACTGTATACTCCGCTTATTGCAACCAAGATGACTCATATCATCAATTTGTTTATAATATTGGTAAGTTACGAATTATCGGTCAGTTTCATATCTTCGGTCAAGAAAAAGGGATATAATAATAAGTATTTTAATTGAATTGGTATCCATGATACCTGCAGGTATCATGGATACCAATTAATGTATAGTAAAGACTGTAGATATGTAACTGACCGATAATTCGTAACTTACCATATATCCTACTTTTATAACGTTCATATCTAAAAAATATGTGTAGTTGTAATATTATATTAATTATATTTGAATATAACTATGAACTAAATGTAATTGTTTTTAGTAGTCAAATCTTTTCCTTTTGTCAGGTAAGTTCATTGCTATGATATAATAATTGTTAATTTCTTCTTATAAATCTCAGAGAGCCAAATGCATTACTTCATCTCTTCCGGATTTAATGAACATAGTGATCTCATTTCTAAGATTTAGTAATGGAATTGCAAGGTCAAGGTATTTATTTGTGTGTATAATTATATTGAAACATTGAATTAATTGTTAAATTTGATAGGGTGAAAATTGTGAACTTGTGATTAAAAGGTTAAAATTTCATTAAAATTATTTTAAGATTTATGTTTTGTGAATTAATTTTCAATTCCATAAAAATCGAAAAATTGGATATAATTCAAGATTTAGTTTTTAATAATTCTACATTTTCATTAAATTCTATATCTCTATTTATTATTTTGTTGATTTTTTTAAATAGAAGCTATAGTTGGTATTCATGAGTTTTTATATTTTCCTTGAAAAAATCTTTTTTTTGAAAATTTTTTAAATGATTGCACTCAGTGTTGCATAAAATAGATAAAAGTCAATAATAATTTTCTACATGCATCATTTATTTCACTAATGATGCATGCATCACTCTGAAACAAATTGACTGCACATTAATTTGTCATAATTAAACTTTTTATTGTTTTACCAACTTCCCCAACATGTAACCTTGGTAAGTGTTGTTATTTAATAACTATTTTGAGTTGTACAGGTAATTATCTAAGGTGCCAAATAAGGTTTTCGAAATGGGTCGTAACGAAATTCACGCCCGGGGCGTCGGTACCGTTTTACCTTAATTATGATTTTATACATTTAGTGATGCGTTATCGTACAACAAACAATCGTTAATAATAAACATTTTATACTAGTATATTTTTATAATTAAAATACATTTTATGTCATTACCAATTTTATCTTATTAATATAATAATATCAATTTAATGGAAGTATTAGTTATTACTTGGAATATTTTACTGAAAACTATATCGATTTTCAACAATTAATTACCATTGTTAAGAAATAGTTAAAATATATATATATATATATTAACTAGCATCTAGTAACTGGTTTCTTAATGTTCAGTCACGTATATTCCCGTATATTTTTATGGAAATTCCAACTATATATATTTAAAATTTCGAAATTAGATCTTTTTTATTTGAATATTGAAAAGCGGTTTAATGTTCTCTTTGTATAACATATTTTGTTATTTAAATTTAAATTTCAAAAGTCAAAACCAAGTTTATTTTCAAACCGACGTTAGTTTATGTGAAGTATAATCAATTTACCATCAATAAACAGTTCACCAACAATAAACTCATCAATAAACGATTTATCTTCAATAAACATTTTACCACTAACAACAATAAGGTACCGATTCCTTTTTCGCGACAATGCATACTCTGTTACACTGAAATAATACCTCAGTTGTGACTCTGTGCAGACCATAGCGAACTGAAAGATCAAACAGTTAATGTCAGAGTGGTAGCAATGGGGTAGAGAGGGAGAATACTAGAAAATGAAGTAAACCTTTTACTGTGTGGTGTAATTACATTATTAACTATTAGAATTAGGTAAAATTTGATAATAAAGTTCACAGTGAAGTGAAGGGTTGAAACAACCACCAATAGTTGTAAATAAAGTGCACAGTGAAGGGTTAAAACAACTACCAATAGTTGTAAATAAAGTGCACAGTGAAGGGGTAAAACAACCACCAATAGTTGTAAATAAAGTGCACAGTGAAGGGGTAAAACAACCACCAATAGTTGTAAATAAAGTGCACAGTGAAGGGGTAAAACAACCACCAATAGTTGTTTTTTAAAAGTGTAGTAGAGAGTTAAATTAAATACATTATGTTTACATGTTGAAATACCTTCCCTGGGTGCGGTCACCCCCTTTTAATTACCCCCCCCCCTCCTTACGAGGTCAACCACATGTCACCCCATTCCACATATAGAGGGCTGTGTACCCTGTGGGGTGCAACCCTTAATCTGGTGACTGCGATTATTATCTGGGGAGCTATTGGTATCTTCAGGGTTTGTTGTGAACTAATATGATTAGTATTTAATAATTAAGGTTAATTATTAATTACTGATAATTAAGGTAGGGTAAGTTCTTAATTATCGGTCAGTTCTTCATTTTCGGACACGTAAGAAAAAAAACGATATAATAAAAATTAAATTATAATTATTATATCGTTTTTTCTTGCGTGTCCTAAAATGTGGAACTGACCGATAATTAAGAACTTACCCTAGTAGCATTTTCAAATGTGGTGGGAAATGAGATTTAGTAATGATCAGGGCTTGTTTGTCGAAGTGTTTTTAAATGGTGGTCAGTAATGGTAGACATTTAAATAGTGGTTAATTCAAGAAGGTTGTGGTTGCGACAATTGTAGCCCAGTCTTGTCAATACATTAACTTAAAAAGTTAAAGTATGAAAGTTAACCTTTTGTTTAAAAACAATATAACATTATTTTGATGATATTTATTATGTTAAATTATAATTTTGTTTAATTTATTTAAATGATTCAGCCTTCGTGTTTGGTATTTTTTAAATGTTTTGTAGATATAGTTTATTTATATCGTATTTATAATTTGTGCGATTAAATGAATTGTTTTATAATTCGTATTCGTTGTACTGGAGAAATTTCCCATTCTTATATATATTAAATAGATGATTGAACTTTATATTTGGTGAAGAGATTCTTTTTATTTTATAAAGTCTACATAATAAAATTATTACTTCGTGCTAATTTTGTTTATAAAAATATTTTATATTAAAAAAATTGGGTAAGTTTCGATTTATCGGACGGTTACACATTTTCGGTCATGTAAGAAAAAATATATACTATGGTTATTAATTGACCTTCATTTTAATTGGTATCCATGATACCTCATGGATACCAATTAAAATGATAATTATTATATTGTTTTCTCTTACTTTATCGAAAATGTGGGACCGTCCGATAACTCGAAATTTACCCGATTAAAACCAATAAAGATTACACAACTCCATCAAACCACCACTATTTTGAATTACATACACTAGAATTAATATTCAATTTATTTTCTTTACGCAATGCCTGTGACGTCACTTTTCCCACAATTAGTACTATTTTCTATCGGGTTTGTGATATCATTTCGATGTAACCTGTCATTGCTTTTGTCAATTAAAAAACACATTTTAGATTGTGTAACTAACTCTACTTTCACATTATTTGAATATCTTGTAGATATTTAATTATTGGCATTATTAGTTATATTCTTTACTATTTTAATTGGATTAAAGTAGAGAAGTAAATTATGGGAAAATATTAATTAAAATGAGTGCTAATTCAATATGAAATGGAAAGGGAAATTTTAGTTGAAAATAATTAATATGATTAAAGTAATGTAATAGTGTTTTTTCTTGGTAGTGTTTTATCTTGGTATATCACGGTAATTATCATGAACATTATTAATAAACATGGGTAATTCATTATAATTTCTTCATTTATATACATCAAAAAAATTGTTATTTTATGGTAGAATAAAATTTTATAATTTAAGAAAAAATTGTTTTCTACAGAATTTTGCCATTAAATAATTTATATAATAAAATTTAATCCTTTTCATCAAATTGTTGGGTAGGAGACTGTATAGATAATATATGAAGTAACTTTTCTGCATCCACGAGCTTGTCGCCGAAGGGGGGTAGGTGACTCTTCTCGTATAGAGTCACTTTCTTTTTTGACTGCTTTTTCTGAGTCCCTTGTCTTTATTTCTTTTCAAATCTGTATACAAATACGACTTTCAAAAGTTATTTTCTTAACTTTTATATTCATCAATATATATTATATAAGTGTTGTTTATCACTGTAGTTATTAAAATTTATATATTAAAGAAAAATTCTTTGGTTTGAAATACCTTAATATTTATAATTTTAATGTACACATCAATCTACTTTTCCAGGTACATAATTTCATGATTTGTACAAGTTAGCTGTTAATATTAAAATATTGAATAGTTTCCCCGTCAAAGATGTTAATAGTTTTCTCTTTTGAATTTTCATAGAAAACTATTCTGTTGGCGGGTACTACACTAATTTGTACAACGAGCTCTTTTTAATTAAAGTGAATAGGATTAAATATTTTGGTTCTAAATATGTATTATTTATTAATTATTATTTATATTTCAATTCATTAAATTTGCATATTAGTTTTTATATAACATACACATGATATAAATCATATAAAATTAACTATAATTTTATATTAAGAATTAATTTTATATGATTTTATATCATGTACATATTATATAACAACTAATATGCAAATTTAATAAATTGAAATATATATAATAATTAATAAATAATGAACCAAAATATTTAATCCTATTCACTTTAATTACTATGACATATATTGCCAAAAGGCTACAAAAATAATTTCTATATTTTATATTTGATTGAAATTGAATTATAAATTAAATTAATTAAATATTTACTTATTATTTGATTGAAATCAAATTGAAATTTAATTAGATTAAATTATATGATTGATAATTTCAATAATGTATTTTATTTTTTATAATGTACATACCTTTAATATAATAATTACGACTAAAATGAACTGTTCAACCTTTTAATTTATACTGAATTTATTTACTCTATTCTTTGTGTTGCTACTACACACTTAGCGCTGTTCTACATCGTATGTGTGTTGCTACTACACACTTAGCGCTGTTCTACATCGTATGTGTGTTGCTACTACACACTTAGCGCTGTTCTACATCGTATGTGTGTTGCTACTACACACTTAGCGCTGTTATACATCGTATGTGTGTTGTTTACGAGGCAGAAAAAGTTCTCTCTTTTTTTCGAGAGAATTAAGAGCTAGAAATGTACCTACGTGACTACCATGACTTGCACTTTTCTTACAAAACCATTTCTTTCTTTGAAAAATGCGAAATTGTTCATCCGGTGGTGAATGAGCAGAATGTTTGACTGTGTACTGACCTATAATCATTAGTGTGCTATCTGATGTACTATTTCTTTAAAAATAATAAAGAGTAGGGTTATAGTTACGAATTTTCGGACAGTTCCACATTTTCGGTCATATAAGAAAAAACGATATAATAATAATTATTTTAATTCTGTTTTTATCCATGATACCTGCATGTATCATGGATACCAATAAGAATTAAGATTAAATAATATATATATATAGTTTTTTCTTATATGACCGAAAATGTGGAACTGTCCGATAATTCGTAACTTACCCTAATTCAATTCTATTTAACCACCAGTTTACTGAAACATTAGCAAAATAGTTAAATACAAATAGAAAATATAGTTACTTTTGTTATTATGCTCATTTACTTCAAATTAATGCACGTAAATTATCTGAAATTAGCTATACAAATATAGGATGTGAAATAAAAATACAATTTTCTAATTCAATTATTTCACTTCCGAGTTCATTTTTTGTTTCTCAGTGTATTAATATCTTATTTTCATTAATTTCTGTTATTTTCTTTCGACTGTGTCAGGGAGTGCCATGTGTCAGTGTTACCGTGACACTGACACATAATTACCCCATTTCCCCATAACCTTTACATGTTCGTTTCTCTTCCCCATCAATTTTGTTTTCATCAAATCTACCTAACCAATAATTACCTGAAATTTAAATTACTTGACGAGTAACTGCTGATTATAACGACCATCTTCCGTATTCGTTCAAGCCGTTTATTACAACCAATGAAACAAGCTAAAGCGACCAAAATAATTTTTTTTATTCATGTCTGTATCTTTTCAAGCCGTTTATTACAACCAATATCATTGTATTATGACCTAGAAAATTTTTTGAAGAGTTTTTTCAAGTACCACTTTTTAATGTTTTGGTCGTATCACCGGGGGTGTTATACCCTATCCCTCACCCGTAAAAATGCTCCCCCCCCCACCACAACAGGAAGTGCCAATCTCAGCCTCTAACCAACAACAGGCAACAGTGCAAAAAACAGAAGGGGGCAACAGAGTGAACTTAGCGTGAACAGCGTGCCATCATGCTGTGTAGGTTTACCATAGTTTAGCATTTTAATTCGCTGTTTCAATTGGTATCCATGATACAGGTATCATGGCTACCAATTGAAACAGCGAATTAAAATGTTAAATATAATAATACATTTTTGTCTTAGGATCTAAGAAGTGAAACTGTCCAATAATTCGTAACTTGCCCTATTTGAATGTTACTTCTATACATGCTATCTCTTTTTTACATTACTATTCATGCTGTTGTTTATTCATGCTATAGTTTATTGTTCTCTCACGCTACCACATCTTGCATGCTTTCTCATTCATTCTATTGTAATTGTACTGCTTTAGTGCATGTACTGTAATTAGCTCTAAAAGTGCATGTACTGTGTATTGCAGTGCTAAATAGTTTGTGTACTGTTTAATAAGTAGTCGATATGTGCTAACTTTTATATATGGTAGTTTCTTTTAAATAGTGTAAGAATTATAAGATGCGAAATTGTTTAAGAAATATAAACAATGTAAATTAGTGTTGTGCAATGAAATGTTCTTTTTGTTCCATAATATAATGATAAATAAAAACAAACTTTAATTAACTAATTTATTTTTTACTGAAGATAATTAGTTTTTTTACCATAAAATGATGTAATATTTTGTATGTTGTTATTTTTATTATTCACTGGTTAACTCACTCATTCACTGGTTAACTCATTCACCACTGGTTAACTCATTTACTGGTTAACTCATTCATTTACTGGTTAACTCATTCATTTACTGGTTAACTCTTTCATTCACTGGTTAACTCATTCATTTACTGGTTTACTCATTCATTCACTGGTTAACTCTTTCATTTACTGGTTAACTCATTCATTTACTGGTTAACTCATTCATTTACTGGTTAACTCATTCATTTACTGGTTTACTCATTCATTCACTGGTTAACTCTTTCATTTACTGGTTAACTCATTCATTTACTGGTTAACTCATTCATTTACTAGTTAACTCATTCATTTACTGGTTTACTCATTCATTCACTGGTTAACTCATTCATTCACTGGTTTACTCATTCATTCACTGGTTAACTCTTTCATTTACTGGTTAACTCATTCACTCACTGGTTAACTCATTCATTCACTGGTTAACTCTTTCATTTACCACCTCTTGATATATGTAAATATTTATTATTTATAGTTTTATAAATAAATGATGAAGTAGGGCTATCGATCTTTTATAAAATATTAGAAAATTGTTTAAAATTGACAACAAATTACCTTGTTTCAAATTGTTATCTCTTCACTCACTACATTACAAGTTAATTTATTGTCATTAATTACTGTGTGCATATGGTTAGCTCACGCCAGTCACATTGAGGTTCAGTTTGTTTCTGGCAGTGGTGGAGTGTGTGTGTGCTGTGTGAGTCTCTCCGCCACTCTCTCATTAACTAGCATGTCAATACATTCCGCGTGTGTGACTATGACATGTGATCATTTCTGTGAATGCTTTAATGAGACTGTAGCGGAAGTGACCTGTCTATTAATTAGTACCACCTGTTTGCCGTTAATTAGTAACCTGTTGGTTGGTTCGCTTACTCGCTACAGCTATTACTAATAAGCGTTATATCTCCTATTGATCATTTTTAGCGTGACCTATAATGTTTATTGATTCATGATGCATCTAGTGTGAGTCACTCTGTGAATCACATAAAGGTACTTACTTACACAGGTGTGCTGAAAAAATAAACAATTAAATGACTCATTCAAATTATCAGATAATGTTTCTAAATTATTTAAAAGGACATATTTTACTATAGGGTAAGTTATTACTTATTGGACAGCTGCACATTTTCGACCATATAAGAGAAATGTGAATAATTTTATATTTTTACTTGTTATTTTAATTGGTATCCATGATACCTGCAGGTATCATGGATACCAATTAAAATACGGACTAGTATAATGAATATAAAAAATACCTGCAGGTATCATGGATACCAATTAAAATACGGACTAGTATAATGAATATAAAAAATACCTGCAGGTATCATGGATACCAATTAAAATATCGAGTTAAAATGTCTAATTATTATATTTTTTTCTCATATGGTCGAAAATGTGAAACCGTCCGAAAACTCGTAACTTTTTTTTCCTATATTCCCTCTAATAGAGAGCCATTAACTTTCGAAAGCGTACCGTAATCTGGTAGCTATAAATGAAATGATTCGCTATTGATATCAGAGTCACTATTGTTAGCTGCATGCACTTGCATTGGTGCAGTGAAAAGGGTTAGTTACTTTGGCACACGGGGCAGAGGAGGGTTAAACAATTATAACACTAGCTTTTCATTTTGCAAGGGACACACTCGTTTAACACACTTAGGTGTGTTATTGTAGGAAGGGTGTAGTTGTAACACAGTTGTGTGTACTGTAGTTAAGACAGTACCGATTATTTTTACGCATTTCAGTAGTATTCCCTTTAGTCATATGTTACGTGAATTAATTTTTTTATGGATTTTGATTAAACAAATAAAAATATCTATATTTTATTTCTACAGTGTATTTTTTAATAGAGTTTCACTGCATCTCTTGTGCTTATAGTTACTGTATAAAAATAATGAAATGGAAGTGCTAATATGAAGTGAAATATCGAAAATGTTTTCTTATTTGCTGTAGTCATTAGCTAAAATGACTGCAATGGAAACTAATGGGCACCAGGGGAATTCCACTCGCTTGGGGGACCAAATGTACCCTTCCAACACCCTCCCGTTGATGCGCCACCCTCCAAAGGGACCTAAAACACACAGTAGCTACTCTGCATCCACGAGCATTCCAAATGAACATTTTGTGCCGTTCTTATACCGCAATACGGGTCCTTGCTCCCCTGGACCCCTGAGTGCTGAGCCCGTTTTGCTCCAGTTTGCCCCGGAGGGCCCTATCGGGTCCCGACCTGCCGGTCCACAGGTGTGGCCACACGGGGGTCACTTCGCCACGCTACCGGCACGTGGCAGTCGCGCCACACCGCGCAATAAGGGGCGCAGTGGGGGGCGCAGAAAGCTGACGCAGTGTCTATCTGCGCCTAAGACTTACAGTTGGGACAGCGATGAGGAATACCAAAAAACAGGTGAGGAAGAATTAAAAAGAAAGAAATTAAGTAAGGAATGAATGGTACAGAAAAGATAAGTTTTGAGTTATAGAATGTGTTATGAACTATAATTCAAATATGAATATAACTACGTATTTATCTCTACACAAAGCTCTAAAATAACACGTCTTCTAAGGATTTTGAATTTCTATAATTGATTACTTCCCGTCGGTAACCAACCCTCTCAGAAAACCGTTTATACCATCTAACCAAATTGTATGTTCCTATATCCCTATGTATTTTTATCCAAAGTAGGCCTAGCTATTTGACTTGCCGATTGTACCCTCATAGGCCTAAGTCTTAAGCTTCGTATTCTCCCCCACTTTTCGAACTCGTTATTCTAAGCCGTATTTGCTAAACATTTTTATGTTGTGCCAAATATATGTGAACCGGTTATCCCACGCTTTCATTTCCGGTGTAATTGATAGATATTTATTAGGTCAGTTACTGAATTATGGAAATGAAGAATAAGAAATTAGAAATTAGAAAAATATAATAATTAAAATAAAAGACTAGTATAACTTTTACTTACATGATCGAAAATGTGGAACCGTCCGATAACCTGAAACTTATCCTGGTAACAGTAAATATTATTTCACTTCGACTATAGCAAAGGTTTTAGAATACAAAGATGGATGACATACTTGTGATATCATTATATTATATGACGTGAAAAATAAATAATAAGAAGTCTATCTGTTTTTTTAATATTAATATTGTCTTTTTACAGAATTATTTTATCATAATGAAACAACAAGTTTATATTTTCATTCCGCTTTTTTCTCTACTTAAGAAACAATTGCCATCGTGAGAGTATAGTTAAGTACATATACACCTTATTAGTAGTTAAGTACATATACACTTTATTAGTTTTTACATGAAGATAGTAAGTACTTAACCATGCCCTTGAAAAATAATTGTGAGAGAATTAGAGGGTAATTACTTGATTACCGTTTGCCCTGAAAGTAAGAGTTACTCACACTCTTAAAGTTAATTAAGGCTAGTGATATATAGGCAAATTATATTAATTAATGAGGTTTAGTGAATAAGGTTCAGTTTGTTTCAAACGAATTAGTGTTTTGCTTTTGTAAAACACACTTAGTTAACATTATCAGAGTAATTCATTGATTATATTTATATATTTTTATTTAATCAATTGAGTAATATATATGACGTTATATAATTATTTAACTAAACTAGATTGATGAAGTCAAATAAATAAATATATATAATTGCATCTAAATTTCTCTTCTAATAATGCTTGATAATATATATTAGTTACTCTTTCCTTAAATCAATAATAGAGAATGTATTTATTGTATATTTAATGCATGTGAATATATAATTATACATATTGCCTCGAGATATCACTTCTAGATAAGTCTTATCTTGCAGACATACAAATAATAATAAATACTTCTAATTAACATATCATTAGCAATAGAATGTAATTACATGTTAATTCATTTATTCACAGTATATACTTGTATCTTGTATCTGCATGTATCTATATATCTAGTATCTGAATCATGTATCTAGTGTCTGCATCATGTATCAAGTATCTGAATGTATCTAGTATCTGCTTGTATCATGTATCTAGTATCTGCATATGTATCTATATAGTATCTGCATCATGTATCTAGTATCTGCATCATGTATCAAGTATCTGAATGTATCTAGTATCTGCTTGTATCTAGTATCTGCTTGTATCATGTATCTAGTATCTGCTTATATCTTGTATCTATATCATTTCTGCAATACTTTTCTGTAGCTAAGGTAGGTACATCCCCCGGATATCTCTTACATATGTATTCATTGAGGACTGTGTACTAAATACATGCTTTTATGTATAGTGTGTTTTTGGCATTTCTTATCTGTGTGTTATAATACACATCCTGTGTTAAATTTCATACAGAGGTATTAACAAGAAGTACAAAGAAAAATAATGATGTTATTTTCTTTATTTTACCTGTTTCTCACAAGACAAAATCTTAACTTAATTCTTATTTTGCTTCAATGATTTCTCAATAGTAAATTTTGATATTTTTCAATTTAAATTGATTTTTATATGTTTTTAATTTATATTAAATTTTGATATAATTTTTAAATTTAAATTAATTTTGATATAATGTTTTCAGTTTATATTAAATTTAATATAATTTTTTCAATTTAAATTAATTTTGATATAATTTTTAATTTAAATTAATTTTAATATAATTTATCAATTAAAATTATTTTTGATGTAATTTTGTAGAAGTTTTTTAAATTAAATCAATTTGATCCAATTTTTTAATTTAAATTTATTGAGCCATCACTAAAATCAATTTCGCAATTACTATATTTCTCAACACTATATATAGGTGAAACTACGTACCTCTTTCATCCATTTGGTGTTTTTATTATAGCTTTACTTACAACTAATTTATTGTGGAAATAATAATTCGATTTAAGTTCAACAGGTAAAAGGTGTCATCAATCAGTCGATTATTTAGCAAATGATTTATTTAATGGGTCATATTTAAACCTAACTATCATTTATATATTATACGTATAGTTACGTTATATTATATGTATATATATTAACTACACAAAATATATGAATTAAGGTAAGTTCCGAATTATCGGTCAGTTCCACATCTTCGGAAACATAAGAAAAAACTATATAATAATTATTATTTCACTAGGATTGGTTGACTTAAAACCCTAGTGAAATAATTATTAATATATTGTTTTTCTTATATGACCGAAGATGTGGAACTGACCGATAATTCGGAACTTACACTAACGGTATATTCATCTACAATGTAGGGGTGCACTAATAATTTATTAATTCATAAATCAATTGAGGAACCTTTAGTTGCAATTACACTGTTAATTAATCATGTATATGATTGTTTATTGCATTCTTTAATGGTAGATGTACCAACAACACTATAAGTAACTACTTTAATTAATCTTAATATTTTGGCTACACTATGTCACAACTTATAGTTAATATAGTGTACTTTTTATAGTGTATTAAATAATTAGGTTGATTTTTATTTACTTTAATTATGGTTTGGAAACAAAAAGTTAATTTGCTAAAATACATAAAATTTATTAATCATAGAAAAAATTCAACTCAATATTTACTAGGGTAAGTCCTTAGTTTTCGGACAGTTCCACATTTTCGATTAGGTACATCAAATAATATAATAATTATACTATTTAGGTTTTCTTTTAATTTGTATCCATGATA
The DNA here is from genome assembly GCA_947561585.1 of Caprella mutica. Lineage (NCBI taxonomy): Eukaryota > Metazoa > Arthropoda > Malacostraca > Amphipoda > Caprellidae > Caprella > Caprella mutica. Next base: position 134,003 of record CANNZV010001450.1, on the reverse strand, counting down.
CCTGCATGTACCATGGATACCAGTTACAATAACAGGTAAATAATAAAAAGTAACTAACAATTTTTCTCACTTGATCGAAGATGTGGAACTGTCCGATAACTTGGAACCTACCCTGCAGTCGAATGCCGCAGTTTTACATCAAATTCTCTCTATATGCATGCACAATGTATATGTACTGCACGTACATCATTTACAGGCCTTATATAAATAATAGGCCATGTCTGCTACCTATCCCATTACACTCTATCTATGACTCTATGTAATTAAACATAGATATACACTATCACCGCAACATTGGCACAATGTGTGGCTATACTATGTTGGTTGAGTGAGCTCTGCCCAATGTTAGAGGATATAGCAATGTACATATCTACACATTGTACTGGGATATGTAGATATTATATCTGTGTGGATACATGCCGCAGTGTATATCCATTACATTTATGTTAGATAAGGATGCATGTTGCTATCTAGCAATGTAATTAGGATATTCCTGCTTACATGCATTGTGATGTTTATTGCACTTAAATAGATAAAATAAAGCTTTAATGCTTTATATGTTGTTAGTGTGACTTGAAATGATAACTTATTTAATGGTTTGATGTGTATAATTTAATGGGTTTAACATGTTTCGTGTACTTTAACATGTTTCACGTACTTTAACATGTCTCACGTACTTTAACAAGTTTCACATACTTAACAAATTTTACGTCTTTTAACATGTTTCACGTACTTTAACAAGTTTTACGTCTTTTTACATTTTTCACGTGTTTCACTTACTTTAACATGTTTCACGTACTTTAACATGTTTCACGTACTTTAACAAGTTTTACGTCTTTTAACATGTTTCACGTACTTTAACAAGTTTCACGTACTTTAACATGTTTCACGTACTCTAACAAGTTTTACGTACTTTAACAAGTTTTACGTCTTTTAACATGTTTCACGTACTTTAACAAGTTTCACGTACTTTAACATGTTTCACGTACTCTAACAAGTTTTACGTCGTTTAACATGTTTCACGTACTTTAACTCACATGTTTCACGTACTTTAACATATTTCACGTACTTTAACTAACATGTTTCACGTACTTTAACATATTTCACGTACTTTAACTAACATGTTTCACGTACTTTAACAAGTTTCACGTACTTTAACAAGTTTCACGTACTTTAACAAGTTTTACGTACTTTAACAAGTTTTACGTCGTTTAACATGTTTCACGTACTTTAACTAACATGTTTCACGTACTTTAACGTCAAAATTTTTATATATAAATATAACCACTCTCAAGATTTAACTGAACCATCACATTATACACACGCTGAAGATGACATAAATTGCCTTAAGTGGTATGTGTGTTATTTTTGTAACGGTGTGTCATTTGGTAAAGTGTGACAACAATAGTCACTGACCGGATGGGAAGTAACGTCCTGAGTAACGCTAATAGTTATAACGTTAAAAATAGTTACTATTGTTACGTAGAATGTAATATAACAATCTATATATGTTATAACTTATACTACACTACATAGCATTTCATGTAACTATCTTAAATATGTTTTATTAGTGTATGCTCAAATATATCAATTATTTTATTTATTTTTATTTTTTCTATTTCATTTTTTTCAACAACTTCATTTATGCACATAAACACAGAAGTTTAATTATCTTAAATTACAAAGGATTAATGAATTATTTTACAATGTAAATTAGAACTGTTCCAGTAAATGATTATATCAAGGTATATCTTTTCATCGTATAGACTAACTGTGACATACTATATACTAATGCCTATTAATATTTATTAGTTCTCTTCCTCATTTGGATGATAGTGTGAAAATATTAGCATTGTCTTAGTGATGTGCCTTTCTCCCACAATTTACCCCCTTTTTCCCCATTATTTGCCCCCTTTTCCCCCATTATTTGCCCCATTTCCTCAGTGTTTTTCTTTCTCCAATTTGTGACTGAGGGTTATATTTTCCCACGGAATAAGGTCAGTGAAAAAATCTTCTTATTTTCACTTGCAGTCTGCACTCATTTCGATTTTTCACCGTAAGAGCAGCGGTGTATTTGCTGCAGCTAAATGGCAGGCCGCAGGTAGGGTAAGTTCCTGGTTATCGGACGCTTCTACATTTTCGATCATGTCAGAAAAAAAATTGACATTTCAACTCGTTATTTTTTAATTTAATTTAATTGGTATCCATGATACCTGCAGGTATCATGGATACCAATTAAAACAGAGTTAAAATGTTATTATATATTTTTTCTTCGATCGAAAATGTGGAAGCGTCCTATAACTAGGTTCCTACCCTCTAGGCGCAACAAGTCACTTACGTACTTACATGTTTTGATCGTTATAACAGTCTTAGGTAAGAATAGCATTACAGCCCTTAGTTGAAAGCCTTAGGTACGAATAACACAATGCTGCCCTTCTCTCCTTTTATCAGGTAGGAATAACACTGTGTATATGGCACACTGGGCTCTGTATTTAAGTACAATGACCTCTTGTATTTAGTTTGTTTATTTTAAGTATAATATATAAATAAATGTTTATAGATGGTGTCTAACTGACATCTTTTCTGTCTTTGATTATTCAAATTATCAGGGCATGTTAAGAACATTATTTAATGTATTTAGATATATAGTACTGTTAGTAATGTAAATGGTGATTATTGTAAAGAGAGTCACTGTGATGATGTACTATCAGAGAAAAGAGTCACTGTGATGATGTACTATCAGAGAAAAGAGTCACTGTGATGATGTACTATCAGAGAAAAGAGTCACTGTGATGATGTACTATCAGAGAAAAGAGTCATTGTGATGATGTACTATCAGAGAAAAGAGTCACTGTGATGATGTACTATCAGAGAAAAGAGTCACTGTGATGATGTACTATCAGAGAAAAGAGTCACTGTGATGATGTACTATCAAGATATAAGTTCACTAAGTAAACTTATTTTCTGAATTGTTTGTCGTCTATACCTCTTCAACATTTCTTCTCTCTATTTTTTATCTCTTTTTGTTATTTGCTTTGCTTCCAATTTTCCTTATCTCTCTTATCTGCCAGACAGACCCATACCCCCCCCCCCCTCTGATTATATGGGAGAAATGCTTGCACTGATTTATTAACAGTTCATTATGTATATAGTGCAATACTTATTGATGCTAGTGTTATGAGATCCTTTTTTATTTTGAAATAATGAAAAAAAACATTTTATTATATGTTAAACTTAAATCACGATTACTATTTCATGATTGTACATCATTCTCCTCGATAGTATTTCTTTCCCTGATAGTACATATTTTCTCCGAATAATTTATATTTGTCCCTGATATGATATCTGTTTCTTCCTATAATAAATATCTATATCTTTCCCCGAATATACTATATGTTTTTTACCACCGATTGTACATCATTTCTAACCTTGCTTACTTACCACCCCTATCATTTTTTAACTTTAGTTGTTTCCTGACTGTTTAACCTTTGCCTGTAGGTTTGAAGTTAACTATACGCTGCAAAATCAACCCTAAATTTTCTAACCCTATTAGTAGGGTAAGTTCCAAGTTATCGGACGGTTTCACATTTTAGATTTTGTAAGAAAAAATATATAATAATTATTATTTAACTTTTATTTTAATTTGGTATCCATGATACTTGCAGGTATCTTGGATACCAATTGGAACAAAAGTTAAATAACTATCACTCTATTTTTTTTGTGAAATTAATAATTGTTACTAATATTTTTTCATTAATATTCCTTTAATCACTGACATATGAGTGCGTAACAGTGTGTTTTCAGTAGCGTTATGCCGCGTCACACTAAGCATACAGTCACGACTCATTACCCGCTGTATGCTCAGTGTTACGTTATGTAGGTCATAGTGTTACAGCTCATAACACTCAGTGTTACAGCCTGTAATTGCCTGTAACACTCATCTCATATGGTGAGAAATATCTAACACGTTGTTTTGCAGTTAACTAATCAGGTAATTTGATGGTGCTGCAACATGTAGTAATATATGTTGTATGTGCTTAACTAAAGAAACACGTAGTGATGTGTTTGAACAGCTCTAAATACATAGAAAAGTCATTTGCTGCAGTATATAGTTATACGTTTAAATTTCTATTTAAAGAAAGGCCATGTTAATTTGGTAACTTTATTGAGTTGTTTTTAATCACAGTAAACTATTTTATATACATTATGTTTCTGTAATTTATTTTGTTTGAGTTTTTTAATTTGTTCTGTTTAATTTATTTTTTCATTTTATTAATATTAAATATGTTCAAAAATATTGATATAATTTTATCCTTACTAATTATTTTTTATATTGAAATGGTGTAATACTTCTAACACTATACTATCATCACCTTCCATATCCTCTCTTATCATCTCTCTTCTCTCACCTATCATCTCACTTCTCTCACCTATCATCATTATCATCTCTATCATTGCGGTTTCTCAATCGGTATACCGCGTAATGTTGGGAAGGTGCGTTGTGGCTGTGACCTTTGTACCATATCCCTTCATATTAGAACTAATGTGCAACAGGCAATTACAGTGGAGAAAAAACAGAGTACCACTATAATGAAATCATATATACAGTCAAATTGTTTCTCTATAATTTATGCAGTTATATCTTTCTAAATAATAATGATAAGACTTTTGGTACCACCTTATTATTTTATGGCAATATATTAAAATTTAGTACATAGTTACCTGTGGCGGCGTCTGTTATTAGTCTTGATGTTATTCTTGCTTAAGTTTGCAGTGTTTAAATACAGTGTGTGATTGATATACTGGATTGATATGTTTATTATATATAGTGTAAGTGTGCGTACTGTAAGTTTGTTGTATAGTATGTATTGTGTATATTATGTATAGTTTATGTTAGTAAGTATAAATTGTATATAGCGTAAGTATTTTATATATAGCATATGTTTACATATTAGTAAAGTAATTAGAGTATTTAACTACCAGGTATCTTTGTTAGTAAGTAGTTAAATAATTACATTTCATTCATTTATTCACTTTCTTTAGAAATTAATTTTTTAATATATATTAGCATTTTAACTGATAGTTTTCATCAGTATGTTAAATGACACTATAGTTATAGTGTCACTATAATTACAATACTATATTCTTCTATTGTATCACTATAGTTACTATAGTATTTATAGTAACATTCAGAGCGTTACCTTACTTTATGATCCGTATCTTGACTTCATGATTATAGGCTGTATAGGTGAAATGCTCAATCACCGACTGTTTACTCTAGAAATATAACCGTATTTTATGTCATTTTATTGATATTAATTCCTTTATATTTGCATAATTTTGTACAATAAGTATCTAGGGTAAGTTCCTTGTTATAGAACTGTTATATATTTTCGATCATATGAAAAAAAACGTATATAGTAATTATCATTTAATTTTTATTTTTTATTATAAAATACTTTTTCTGGTATGATCGAAAATGTAGAGCTGTCCGATAACCCAGATCTTACCCTATCATCACATTAGAATTAATTACTTCACAGCTAAAGGTATTTTCTGGTATTTAAATGTCAAATTAATCCATTAAGGCAGAGTTAATTATTATTAAATGACAAAGGGAATTAATAGATATTAAATATATTTATTCATCTTTCATTTTCATTATATCTATTATTCATCTTTTCTATACTCATTAAATGTATTCATTTAATGAGTATAAGAAAAAGTAAGAATTTAACTCATTATTTTGTTTGGTATCCATGATACCTGCAGGTATCATGGATACCTACTGCAGATATCCAAGATACCTGCATCATGATACCTGCAGGTATCCATTGATACCTACTCATTAATTTAAAGATTGATTTCAAAATTCAGAGTTAGTCCCAGTGTTGAGAAAGAGGCAAAGTGTTGGTAGATATCTTTAAAGGTTCTCCCCATTTGCTAACAGTTTAGATACTGCAGGTCACATTGCATCATTTTGATGACACAGCATTTATCATCTTGTGTTTAGAGTGTTAAACACTATCACAGACACACCAAACACTGTGTTACAACTGCTGCTGCCACTACCCCACGCCTTCCTCTTGCCCAAGCTGTGCAATCCTAGCTAGATATTAGTTCAAATGTTCTCCACTAGATGGCAGAGGCGGTTGTAAATGTTTACTCTCGATTGCCACTAAAACTGTAAACAGTTTACTTCTCAGAAAGCTCAGAACAATGTTTACATATTTAAGACTGTTTACAGAGCGAAATGGAGAGCAGAGTTAGGAATGGTAGAAAGAGAGATGGAGAAGCTAGTCGTAACGAGGTGGCAATGTTAGGGGAAATATTGTTACAATATTGTCCCAATATTGGGACAATGATGTTGCGATATTGAAGCAATGTTCCAAGAATATTGTCCCAATGTTGTAACAATATTGTCCCAATGTTGTAACAATATTGAAGCCATGTTTTAACGATATTGTCCCAATATTATAACATTATTTAGGCAATGTTCAAACCAATAAACATTGTTATATAGGAATAAAATTTTATTTTTTTCGTTGATGTTTTAACACTCATTGGGAAAATCACTTTTTTCAAAATTTTATTTGAAACTTTCTTCTATTTTTTTTAAACTGAAGGTTCGTCTAACTAGAAATTAATTAAGTAATTTCCCACATAATCTTCGTTGGCCCCACCATAATTAGTCGTTAACAATGACTCGTCAATTTTCTTTAATAGTTAACTTTTTTTTTTAATGAATGAATAGTCAAATAAATATTTATTTATTTATATTTAAAAAGTAAATTAGTGATTTATTTTATATTAATTTAATGATAATAAAATGTTTTAATGTTGCATTTAATTATTTTTTTAATTTACCACGTGATTAGTTTTAGAGTTACACGTTCATCACGTGCTGTCCATATCCTGTAATATCAGTTCAGTGACTTTAAATGACGCAATATCACTCTAATTAAACCGAATGAGTGTGTCATACATGTCATTTTGACGTCAGAGTGGGGAATAGAAATATGACACTGTATATATGACACAGTATATATGACACAGTATATATGACACAGTATATATGACAGTATATATGACACAGTATATATGACACAGTATATATGACATAGTATATATGACACAGTATACATATATGACACAGTATATATGACACAGTATACATATATGACACAGTATATATGACACAGTATACATATATGACACAGTATACATATATGACACAGTATACATATATGACACAGTATACATATATGACACAGTATACATATATGACACAGTATACATATATGACACAGTATACATATATGACACAGTATACATATATGACACAGTATATATGACACAGTATACATATATGACACAGTATACATATATGACACAGTATATATGACACAGTATACATATATGACACAGTATACATATATGACACAGTATATATGACACAGTATACATATATGACATAGTATATGACCAAACACTACTCAATGTGTTAACACTAATCAAACAAAGTTATTTGTTTATTTTCAGTATATGTCTGGTTGAACTGTTGTAATTAGTGAATCATTTTCAGTTGATGCTGTTACCTGTTATCAGCTGGTGATGCTCTACTGATAAGCAGTCATGAGTAACGCTGATAGTATTCTTCTATGGAAATTAGATTATGATATCTTATTTAGAACTGTATATTATATTCACATGTAATTAATAAATATATAGCTATATAATAAATATGTAAAAAAAGCATTTACTATAAATAAATAAACTATATTTTTATTTATGACTGTGTTAAGATTAAGTAACAATTATTACAGCAAATGTATTGCTACATTCAACCATATATAGTAACGTGAGTAGAATTTATTAATAAATTAATCGTTGCATATATGCAGCAATGTATGAAGCGTGCCAAATGTATTGGCGTGACATACATTGTACAATGTATGAACCATATACACAGTTATACATCATACACCCACACACACGGAATAGTTTGAACCCACTGGGAAAATGCCTGTGAATCATATTTAAAAGAAGAGATAACCTATAGTCGGAAGTAACGATTTATCGAATGTGATGTAACGATTCATCGAATGTGATGTAACGATTTATCGAATGTGATGTAACGATTTATCGAATGTGATGTAACGATTTATCAAATGTGATGTAACGATTCATCGAATGTGATGTAGCGATTTATCGAATGTGATGTAACGATTTATCGAATGTGATGTAACGATTTATCGAGTGTGATGTAACGATTTATCGAGTGTGATGTTACTGATGTAACGATTTATCGAATGTGTTATAACGATTTATCGAATGTAATGTATCTAACGATTTACCTAATGTGATATAACGATTTACCTAATGTGATGTAACGATTTACCTAATGTGATGTAACGATTTATCGAGTGTGTTGTAACGATTTATCGAATGTGGCGTAACGATTTGTAGAATGTGAAGAATGATTTATCGACTATAGTTACAGATTGTAAAAGGTCGCTGCATTTTTTCGTTCGTATCATTCGATTTTAAATTTTTTTTTAATAATTTTCTTTTGAAATAATGCATGTATCTAATTTTAGTGCATACATTACACTACAGTTCTACGATAAATTATTTAACTTTTGGCTGTGATCCACATGTAGCTTATAGTACTATCATGCTCTGATGTACAAATGTACCATCATTCACCATAGTAGTTGGTTTGCGTGGGCGGTATGGGCTCAGTATCATCTTCAATTAAAGTCACTGTTGTATATAAGGCACTGCCGTGACTCACTGCACCATATAATCACTGTTAGCAGTGACTTCATTGTTTGTAGTTTTGTGTATTACATTTAGATTGCAAAGCGGACGTTTTTACTATATTTTATGTTCACTGATGGTAGTTCAATTTATGTAATAATTATTATCCCTGACTCCGCTTTTACTCCAATATTTTCAACTGAATAAAATAAAATTTAATTTAGTTATTGGAACCATTTATTAAACTGATATCAGAATAATTTCCTATCCATGCTATCAGCTGCTTGCCAAGCGTATTGTTAGGTTAGTGTGACGGACAGACAGAAGCATCTTTTTGCATTTTAACATTATATTCGGTGTTTAATTTATAATAATATAGAAAATGTGTTATATTCATTTAATTTCTTTTCTTGATTAACATTAATTCATCATGATTATATAATTATAGGGTATAAACTCAATTACCGAAATCAATGGTTATTTCAAGTGATTTCAAAATGTCATTGTTTTAATCGGTAAATTGGTTGCAACGGTAATTTGTATTAACCCCCTTTCACTTCATTCTACTTATTTTTTTTATATTTTATCATTGCATTTAATTGTATATTTTGTAAATATATTTACATCAATAAATGTATGATCTCTTTGTATATTTTAAGTAGGGTAAGTTCCAAGTTATCGGACGGTTCCACATTTTCGGTCACACAATATCAAATTTTTGTTAGAATTTTTGTCAAATTTATATTTTTTCTTACGATCGAAGATGGGGAAACGACCGATAACTCCGAACTAACCCTACATAACTTTATAAAATATAAATAATTTATTTGTTAATGTACAAAATAGTTTCTTTTTTGTGAAGATTACCCAAAATTGGAGAAACATTCCAAATGGATTTTTTTTGTAGAAAATTTAATTATGTAATTAGTAAGGTAGAACGTGAGCTGTTAAAGGTGACCTCACCCTCTACCTTTAGATGTAATTAAGGTGAAATAGTGAAATCGTTTTTCTACATTGAACACAAGAAATATTGTACAAATGTTGTTTTAAAATATCTTCTATTTTTATCTATTGAATATCAATATTTCCATTTTAACAGTTCTCTTTTCTTTTCAGGTATGTACACACTACCCAATGAGTCTATGTTATCGCTCTGTGATGTGATAGTGAGTATTATATTTAGTACTATTCACCATACATATAAACAAGGTCCATTCATATTAATAATATGACGTTACTATGAAGATACTATAGTATAGTAACTATACGCAGTGTACATTGGTCAAAAAGTTATGGTAGGGTCATAGAAGATTGAGAAGGTACCCTACTTAATCTTCTATTGCCCCACTATAACTTTCTTCAAGCTATAATAACAAATAAGTTATATTTATTTATACTTAAATTTTCTGTAGTTAATAAAATAGAATCAAAATAAGTAACAATGTTTAATCACTAATCGCATTTATATTTATTCCTAAATATTATTTTTTCATTTAATATCAATATTTTACTTTATATTATAATAACAATAATAAATTTATATCTTTAGTAAAAGAGCAAACAATTCGATTGTATCATAGTGTTATGGAATATATTTTAATTACATCATTCTCATTTCTCATGTCTAACTATCTTAAACAGTCTATGTACACTATAGTCTACAAATAGCCTGTATATTTTCCTTCCATTGAACTATTAACATTATATGAGTATTCCTCTACGCCTTCTACACCTGTGTTGCAATTTCCTGCAGGTGTCACAGGTATTCTAATTACTGTAGAGGTTCCCGTCACACCTCTTCTACACATTTCAGCTATAGTCTATAGGGTTAGTTACGAGTTATCGGACAGTTACACATATTCGATCATTTAAAATAACTAAAATTTAATAATTAAAATAACGAGCTAAAATATTAAATTATATACTTTTTCTTTTATGATCGGAAATATGGAACAGTTCGATAATTCGTAACTTACCCTAGAATCATTATAGGATTATAATTATATTTTAAATATTTGTTCATATCATTGATCATCAATATATTCATTTTCTAATTTTCAAAAAATATATAACTTGAATTACATCAAATAAGTTACTCCTTTAATAGTTTTCTATAATCGTTTTCTATGAAGCCGTTGATAGAAAACTGTGGAAGTTTCATCAGAGTAACTAAAATAATATTCTATTGCATTAATATTTTCTCTTTCGTTTTGCAACTTTTAAAATTCCATATCTTTTTTAATCGAATGTGATTTTATTTAGTGAAAGTATATGTGTAAATATGAATTATTATATGATATGATATATGTATATTGTATACATGCCACATAATTCATAATTGTTAATATTAAAATAAAAATTGAACAAAAATTAATGTTAAATTTAAGCACAAATTTTTCCTTCTAATACGAATCAATTCGTCTATTAAATTATTTTACTTCATTCTTTTAACAAAAAAGGTGTTTGATCAACTTTATAACCCAGATATGATATCTGTGATAACAGTTGTCACTAGTGCTGTTATCAGTGAATTTGAGCGTTATCAGTTGTTATCAGAGTGGTGGATCGATGTTATCTTCAGTAGCTCTCTCAGTCTGCAGCAGTAATTACCTCTAGATCTTTCTAGATCTTAATCCTTTATATTATTCTAACTTTTTAATGATTTCTTTGAGTTAGTATTGAGGTATTGGGTATAGAACAGTGTTGTGTGAAACCTTGTTAAATAAATGATAACTTTTATGAAGAAATCTAATTGTTTAATAGTTGAGAATTTATACTATTAATATTCCTTATAAATTCAGAAGCTATTATTTGAAATATCAATAAACTATATCGTACGGTGAAGAGTACAACACAGTTGAAATCTGCCGCATTTTTAATATTTTAGCTAAAAACTTCAATATGTTTCACTCGAAGTCACTCTCAAACCTTCTCAGCATCATGCTGCCTTCATCAGACTCGCTGCCTTCTCTCAGATTGTACCCAGCTTCTCCTGACGAACACTCCTGTCAGACTCCGACAGATGAAACTGTCAGAATGGCCATGGAAGACTTGGACATTTTCACTCATGTCGACTTCATCCACTACAGAAGCTTCAATCAGAGACTTCATGAGTGGAATGACTTCATTAGAGGAAGTCACAAGAGCAGAGAAACATCAGAAAGAAGTCACAAAAGCGTCACAAACTCAGAAAGAAGTCAAATAAGCGTCACAGTTGAAGAATACTCAGCTGAAGATGAGCTAGCTGATGAAGCTGGAGGTGTAGATGATGTTGACTGTGTCTTTTCTAACGAAGATAAAGGTAATGTTCATTAAACTGATCAATGCTGAGACTCGAGTCATTAGTTACCATCGCAAAGTTGCGGAAGATTATGTTTTTATCGCCAGTTATATATTTGTAATCTTATTATCATAATTAATGGCAGTCTTGTTATTCGCATAGCTCAAAAAGTATTCCATCAAATTGCCTGAAATTTGTCGGGACGATTGCTTCTTCTAGATCGCTATGTGATACATTGCAATGTATGTCACTTAGTAGTATGCTATCTGTCATTAAATAGTAGAGATACAACTTAATAAATTAAAGATAATAATTTACGAAATTCTAACGGAATACCAGGGGAATATATCAGTATCGCCCTGATATCCCCTCTATATATCTAGAGGATATCAATATCTCCTCTTCATTTCCTCTCTAATAGGTGCCTGGGGTTAATTCCCTCATCCGTACAATATACCCTCATAAAAAGAGAGTGTGTTTTAGGAGTGTTAAATCAGAGCAGAGGGGAACAGTGTGTACCTCTCTGTGTATATTGCTGTGTGAACATCTCTGTGTATTTTACTGTGTGTTTACCTCTCTGTGTATATTACTGTGTGAACATCCTGTGTATTTTACTCTGTACTACCTCTCCGTGTGTAATTTCTGTGTATTTAGCTAAGTGTTACCTCTCTGTGTGTATTTGTTGTGCTCTGGTTATTTACTATGTGTGTATCTCCTGTCTATGTGTATTTTTTGTTCCTAATCTTTTTGGAGGTACTGAACCTTACATGTTTTCATACTCGCATTCATCGAACTCTTCGTAGATGGGTAAAATAAAATATTATATTCTTCTTCATAATGAGAACAAATGTTAACTATATATACATATATATATGAATTGTATTAGTGATCATAATGTAGCACGCATCATTTGTTTACAAATTCACTGTATTCAAGTAACAAAAACATAATGACCAAACCGCACTGAAACCGAACTGACTCACCGAACTCTTGGTGTTCGATCGAACCCTGATTAGTTACTTACCTCTGATTTAGATGTATTTACATTGTGTGTGTTTGATCTGTATGTATGTATTTAACATTAAAAAAATAGACAAATAGGGAATTTATTTACAGTCTCTTGGAATAGTTTTGGTTGTATGATTTTGTTTAAGCTGAATTCTTTTAAATGTAGTTTGTAGTGAAATGAAGAGTAGTGAAATTTTATACGTGGTCATCTCTTTTAAACTTGATATCATTTATTTTAAGGAATAATTTGTCAGGATTAGTGTGACCCTAGTGACCAAAGATGACCTGTACATCTGCGTACTTGCCCATTTGGGGTAAGTTACGAATTATTGGTCAGTTTCATATTTTCTATTATATAAGAAAAAGATATATAATAATAATTATTATATTTATTAGCATCCATGATACCTGCATGTATCATGGATGCTAATAAAATAAATTATTATTATATAGGTTTTTCTTATATGACCGAAAATGTGAAACTGGCCGATAATTCATAACTTACCCGTTTACCACGTGCTTCTACACCATTCCACGGGATTACTATTTTTCCTCATTACTAGCATTGTTTACCAGTTAACTTGATGTGGTAAATACTTATTTTCCGGTCTGGTTAACACAAGTACGTGCTTTGGAATTGGTAGCTTTTTTATTTGCTTTATTTGAACTGCTAGGGTGAACTTTTAGAATCATGCGGTTTTAATCGGTAATTAAAAATCATAAAATGTAAAAAATGATTTTTTAAAATTGTTTCTTTTTCAGATTTTTTTTAAATTTCTATATTTTTTTTTAAATATTATTGGGAAATTATATCAAGTTTTGCACTTGAAAATATTAACAATGAATTAAAAAAAGTAAATTAAATTATTATTTTATACATTATTTTCATGAAAGATAATGTTCTCTCTCCTATCATATTTATATATTTTTCAGTGCAATTTATTATCAGTTTCACATGTTCACTCCCCCCCTTTGGGCGAGGGTGCACTGTATAGTGGTACATACCCTTATACTATAAGCATAATACCATTATACTATAAATACGATATCCCTTATACTATAAAACATAGTACCCTTATATAAAATAAACCATTTTGGTCATAGTAAATTGCTGCACAGTAATATTGAACATACATATTAGTTATGTTTGTTATTATAGGCACTTCTTGGCATTTCCTCCCTTAATTCACTATAAATAATTAATGTAAGCTGCACTATAAATGATATAAGCTATACTATAAATAATGTAAGCTATACTATAAATAATGTAACCTATACTGTAAGCAATATAAGCTATACTATAAATAATATAAGCTACACTATAAATAATATAAGCTACACTAAAATAATATAAGCTATACTAAAAATAATATAAGCTATACTACATATAAACAGAAATATTATTAGTATGCTGAATGTTTGCTATTTTCCAAATTTACCACTATATATCTGTTTAAATTACACATCACTGTTATAACAAAAGTATTTACTATATCAGTGATATGTAATTTTAAAATAATGTATTGTAATGCCCCATTATTGTTACACTGAGAGCAATTATTGTAACCCTATTGTGAAGAATACAATAGATATTTAACTCTATGCATATAGTTGATTGGTTATTGTAACTGCTGGCTATCATTGTAACTGCATTGGCTATCATTTTTCAAATGCATTGGCTATCATTTTTCAAATGCATTGGCTATCATTTTTCAAATGCATTGGCTATCATTTTTCAAATGCATTGGCTATCATTTTTTAAATGCATTGGCTGTCATTTTTCAAATGCATTGGCTATCATTTTTCAAATGCATTGGCTATCATTTTTCAAATGCATTGGCTAACATTTTTCAAATGCATTGGCTATCATTTTTCAAATGCATTGGCTGTCATTTTTCAAATGCATTGGCTATCATTTTTCAAATGCATTGGCTATCATTTTTCAAATGCATTGGTTATCATTTTTCAAATGCATTGGCTATCTTTTTTCAAATGCATTGGCTATCATTTTTCAAATGCATTGGCTGTCATTTTTCAAATGCATTGGCTATCATTTTTCAAATGCATTGGCTATCATTTTTCAAATGCATTGGTTATCATTTTTCAAATGCATTGGCTATCTTTTTTCAAATGCATTGGCTATCATTTTTCAAATGCATTGGCTGTCATTTTTCAAATGCATTGGCTATCATTTTTCAAATGCATTGGCTATCATTTTTCAAACGCATTGGCTATCATTTTTTAACTGCATTGGCTATCATTTTTCAAATGCATTGGCTATCATTTTTCAAATGCATTAGCTATCATTTTTCGAATGCATTGGCTATCATTTTTCAAATGCATTGGCTATCATTTTTCAAATGCATTGGCTATCATTTTTCAAATGCATTGGCTATCATTTTTCGAATGCATTGGATATCATTTTTCAAACGCATTAGCTATCATTTTTCAAATGCATTGGCTATCATTTTTCAAATGCATTGGCTATCATTTTTCAAATGCATTGGCTATCATTTTTCAAACGCATTGGCTATCATTTTTCAAATGCATTGGCTATCATTTTTCAAACGCATTGGCTATCATTTTTCAAATGCATTGGCTATCTTTTTTTAAACGCATTGGCTATCTTTTTTGTACCCGTTTTTGCACACGATGTCACTGGTCAGTTTTACTTTGTCTGTCGTGGCGTGGAGATGTTGGTGTTCATCTGATCAATTATTGTGATGCTGAGAATACATTAACAGTTTAGGTATGTGTGTATCTATATATGCTGTTATTTAATATTCACCTGAGTGTTAATTACTATTTTCAGTGTTAAAAATGTTTATGTTTTTATTTACAATTCAGTGTTCATTTCTTGTAATTTCGATGCGTTAGTGACATTATCCAAAGATCAGGGGATATATATTGACTCTGTATAAATAACAACTATTGAAGCTATTCATTTGAATTTAATAGTGAATATATTTGAAAAATGTTATAGTGATTGTAATTATTCCAATGTATATAATACTGTTGAACTATCTATCATATCTAAATTATACAGTGATGCTTCATAAAGGCTGATGTTTGAGATGATTTGAAGATATGTTTTGCTTTAAGTTTATGGTTGGCACTCCTTAACCATGGTATGTAACGAGGTAACCATGTCAACCCTCTCAACCCAACCAACCTACTCTAAACATTCCTCCATGTTTTACGTCAACATTTACGAAGAGGTTGAGCGCAAGCAATCGCCAAAGGGTCTTCTCCGCAAAACACCCAAACGTGACTTTGGTCATCATGCCGAAATAATCAACGATGAAATGAGTAAATGTTCTCGCAGAACTAATGTGTCCGATGAAGAACCACCGTACCTTAACTACTTAGAACACTCTGATAAGTTCAGGCGAGTGTTCAGTAAAAGTGAGAACATGCAAAGTGCCAAATCATTGGTGTTGAGCGAACTAAAATGCAAACTAAGGGAGAATAAAACTCAAATACGCGCCAACAGACTGAAACATGAACACTGCAACCTGGAGATGCTAAAGGAGAACTGGGACCAGTTTGTAGACTGGAGGACAACCATTGGAACTACTGAAACAACATCTACCAACCTAGAACTGGACAGCTTGGACGCAAGTGACAGTGAGAGTTTGAAGAGCTTCAGTCGTAGGTTCAATTTACCGCAGGAGGTTAACGGGCCGAATGACAGAAAGGAGAGAACCAGTTTCAGGTCGTACACTTTCAGCAAATTTGTCAGATACAGAAGCTGTAAGAGGTCAGCTGCACCGCTACTCGAAAGTAAAGTGCATTCTACGGATGAAGATACCATTAGTGAACTGAGTGCGTCTGTCTCATGTCCAACTGGTGACCAGGATTTCGATTCAGGTAACCTCTAATAAACATTGCATACTGTCACTACTTTAATAACTACTTTTATAGCTATTTATTATTCATTCTACGAAAAATGTCACCTTCTATAGTTTAAGTTACGAATTATCGGTCGATTTCACATCTTACGTCATATAAGAAAAAACTATATAATAATTATTATTTAAATTTACTAGTATCCATGATACCTGCATGTATCATGGATACTAATAAAAATAATAAATTCAATAATTATCATTAGGTATATCTTTTTTTTTTCTTATATGACCGAAGATGTGAAACTGGTCGATAATTCGTAACTTACTCTATACTGTATTCTTTTTTTTCCTTTTATTTCTGTTCCTATGTATTAGCTCACGTCTTCTCGGCAAGTTTTACCGACTGTTCCTTACTTAGTTTTGTCATTTTCTACCTCGCTGCATCGTCAGGACAATGGCAATGACGGTTGGCTTCTCAGAATGTGACGTCACATAATGCACATAGGGGGGGGGGGGGGGGGTAGGGCTACCTTGGTGCATTCATGACTGGTTGTTTTATGAATGAGAAGTGTATGGAGTATTGGCTGATGTGTATGTTATTTATAATTTTAATAATTGTTTATATAGTATGATTAGTATAGTGTGTATGAACCATGATTATTATACTATGATTATTTTCTAAATAATATACTATTTATTATCGGTTAGTATATTAATCAAAACGCATCAATTATGAATATATATCTTTTTAATAAATTGTCATTTTTATCTTCCTCCTTCCTTGTTTATCTTTGGTTTTCTTCCAATTCCTCATAAATAATAGAAACAATCTGTCTTATATTTCCTCTTCACTAATTAGTAATTAGCAGTCATCTTTGTTTTTATTGGTAAAAAGGCATTTTGTTTGTTTTCTTCTATTTCCTATCCCTTTGTATTCTTCCTGCTTCAACAAAGGAGTGTCTATAATCATTGTAAATAATCTCTAAATTACTGAAAAAGGGATTAATTTAATTACAGGGCTTTCAGTGATTAATGCTTAGGATTATTAGCTCATATATAATCATAAAGATATTCTGAAAAATCATGATTATATTTTTTAAACGATTTAAAAATATATATTTAAAATTTAAATCCTACGAATATTTTAAAAACAGATTAAATGATATCGAAATTAACAGTTCAAAAATCATTTAACATTTTCTTGACTCTCTTTATAAAATCATTTATTCATATTTTTTAATCATTACTCCCATTAGTCTTTTCGAAATAAGATACAGCATTAGCATCATTTCAATGGTGAAGTCATTAATCCATGTCTTTGCCTGTAACTTTAATCCCTTGACTTTTGGCCACATGTACCCACCCCCCACTGCTATGACATTTCCAAGCGCCTATGAACATGACCTCGCATACCGCCTATAGAGGTCAACCCTTCCGTATACGTTCTATCGTACTGTAGACGTTCTATCGTACTATAGAGGTCAACCCTTCCGTATACGTTCTATCGTACTGTAGACGTTCTATCGTACTGTAGACGGTCTATCGAACTGTAGACGTTCTATCGTACTGTAGACGTTCTATCGTACTGTAGACGTTCTATCGTACTATAGACGGTCTATCGTACTGTAGACGGTCTATCGTACTGTAGACGGTCTATCGTACTGTAGACGGTCTATCATACTGTTGACGTTCTATCGTACTGTAGACGTTCTATCGTACTGTAGACGTTCTATCGTACTGTAGACGTTCTATCGTACTGTAGACGGTCTATCGAACTGTAGACGTTCTATCGTATTGTTGACGTTCTACCCTACTCTACACACTTTACCCTACTCTACACGTTCTAACCTTTCCTACACGTTCTACCTTCCTTATATGTCCCACCCTACTCTTTACGTTCCACCTTAGAAATAATTTATTGTTTTTACCTTTATTTCAATGACAGTATATATAATGGTTAATATGGATGGAGAATATTGTAGTGATATTTCCAGCTGTTGCTTCTATTTTTTGTTCATTTCACCCTATTATTATGAAGTAAAAAGTGAACTGACGCAAGAGAGTTGATGTATAGTGTGAAATGATGTGTAACTGGTGATTGGTGGTATAACTTATAAAATATAGTTACTATAGAACTACTCTATTGTGAACTCATCTATAGTGAACTCATCTATTGTGAACTCATCTATAGTGAACTCATCTATAGTGAACTCATCGATTGTGAACTCATCTATAGTGAACTCCTCTATAGTGAATTCATCGATTGTGAACTCATCTATAGTGAACTCATCGATTGTGAACTCATCTATAGTGAACCCCTCTATAGTGAACTCATCTATTGTGAACTCATCTATTGTGAACTCCTCTATAGTGAACTCCTCCATAGTGAACTCATCTATTGTGAACTCCTCCATAGTGAACTCATCTATTGTGAACTCTTCTATAGTGAACTCCTCTATAGTGAACTCATCTATTGTGAACTCTTCTATAGTGAACTCCTCTATAGTGAACTCATCTATTGTGAACTCCTCTATAGTTACTCTCATGAGTAAGAAAATTACCACGAATAGTGAACAAATTTTCTTTAGTCTGCCACTAAAAAATTGTTCATTATACGGACACTTCTCTTACTCATGACTCTACATTCACTATAGAGTAGTTCTACTGCCATTACTCTTCCCTTAACACATGTAATTAAGTGTGACAATATAATGCCATCACACTTAATTAATTTAATCGCCTTAACAATTGATGGAAGGTAATTGTTTCTATAATCAATATAGTAAGTGTGGTAGATAATATAAAGGATTACAGTTATGTGTTCAATGAACAGTTAGAATAATTAGGTTATTAATTAAATGTATGTTGTGTGTATTACTGTTTCGAAATATAACAATGAATGTTATTATGTTCATTTCTGATGTACAGTGGAAATGGATTTAGTTCTGACCATTTTGATTTTAGAAATGGAGTTTTGCATCTTTGAAATATGTTGGATATTTATCGGTATTATTAAGTTTTAAGTTAAATGTGTATTTTTTTTAATTAAAATTCGATTGACTAACTAGTTAGTGGTAACTATTCTAACTAGGTGAAATACTAGTTATACTAACTAGCTAAACTACTAGTTATACTAGGTGAAATGGTATAGTTACTACACTGAGAAAAACCTGCGAGTCAATTTGACTCATCGTTTGAGACAAGGCTGGCAAAACTCCAATATGACTTTTGTTTTTGAGTAAATCACTAGGATGAGTCAAATTGACTCACATTTCTGATCCGGTTTTGGAACAAACAAGTCAATTTGACTCGTATTTTTTTCCAGTGTAGGTAGCTTTTACTGTTATGTTCATCAGTTATTTTAACGAAAACTTTCAATAAAATTCAAAGTACAACATAGATCATTCCACATCTATGTTGTCCCCTAATTTAACGACATAGCAGCACATAGTAACTTTTTTCCAGAAGGTATTGGTACTGGTACTGATAAGCAAAAGCTTATCTCTTATCAGTTGCTTTGACTCTTTAACTACGGAAATTCAATGTTTGGTGAGAAACTTTCGGTTTGGGTGAAGTACAGTTGCCAGATGTGAATTAAACACCAAATGAAACATTTCCATAAATTACTATACTATAACACGTATAAAAATATGAGCATTAAACTATATTCAATGTAATATATACTTTAATATTTGGATAATTTTCTAATAGTATCCTATGTATATTTTAATCCGGTAATTGTTCCTTTGCCCTAGTAACACCTATTCACCCTAGTAATACCTAGTAACATCTCTTTACCCTAGCTATAATACCTAGTAACACCTCTTTACCCTAGTAATACCTAGTAACACCTATTTACCCTAGTAATACCTAGTAACACCTCTTTACCCTAGTAATACCTAGTAACACCTCTTTACCCTAGTAATACCTAGTAACACCTCTTTACCCTAGTAATACCTAGTAACACTTCTTTACCCTAGTAATACCTAGTAACACCTCTTTACCCTAGTAACACCTAGTAACACCTATTTACACTAGTAATACCACTAGGCCATAGGGGTATCGATACCTCTTAGACAGGCAGGCAGGCACTACCTACCCCCACTTTCACTCTTCTTTCTCATGGGATAGTGTCTGTCTGTACCTACGCAACACAATTAACTTTTTAGTCGCACAATCTATTGCTTTTACGTTGTACTTAGTACTACTTACACTATTATATCGTACTGTGGTTTGATGCAATCGTACTTTGCGCTTTCGTTTCGTATAATAGTACTTTAACAATTTAGTTTGATTTAAATGTAATATCTATCGTACTTTACTATTTGATCGGACTTTAAAAAGATTCTTTCGTACTTTAAAGGATTTAATCGTATTCTAAAAGAATCTATCGTAAATATATTTTATGGTACTTTACAGTGTTATATCGTACTTCAGTTTGATGTGATTTTTATACCTCGTTCACTGTGTTGTAAAAATATTTAGTGTAGTATTAATTTATTCGTACTAGTTTATTAGTTATTAATTATTAATATAAATGTGATTTTAGTGTTTGGAGTGATAATTTGTGTTTTTTTATTTCAAAGAAACTTTGTAATTTGGTCAAAACTGTACTTTTTCTCAAACCCGAAATTATTCTTTTTATATCTTATAAAAATTGCTAATATTAATGATAATATTTAAATTGCTATTTTAAAATAATTAATTAATAATTGATTAATGGTGATATCATTTTAATTCTTCTTAAATATTATTATGATCAATCCATATTATTTTTGTTTCCCCTTCAATATGTTAGTTTTCTATGTACTACACAATGATAACATAGAAAACTAAGATGTTTCTTTGGGGGTATACTGCATTATTTCCAAAGAAAATTACATGTCACATGTGTATCTTTTATTTATTATAGGTAGAGTAATTTATATATTGGCGATATAAATATTAATTAAATGAGCGTATTTCAATAATGTTCAACTGAATTATTTTAATTGTCTGTAGGTTATTTTTTCCTAAAAAATACTTTTATTCAGATATTTTGATAAAAGAATTATTTAATTTAATTAAACATTAATCGCAGATTAGTGTTTTTGAAAAAGGAAATAATTAATATGTTTTGTATATTAATCATATTATTTTATTTGACTTTTAATTAATTAATTGATTACAAATTTATTATGAATAATATTTTATAAAATTTCATTTCGTCTCATGGTATTTCTTTAAAGTACGTTTAAACTAATTTGTTCTTTCTTTTCTCTTTTCAGGTGAGATGTTATTATTGTGAATGACTGTACTGAGACTGTACCTGAACTTGTGTGAGTAACTGTACTACCAGTTGTGTCCATTAGACGATTCTAAATTAATATACGCATTAGTAACTCAAAAAACATCTTTGACTCTTTAAGTGTTACACGGTAACCATATAAACTTCTGTCACAAAAACGTGACACTTAAGTGAATCAACTATAATTTTGATATATTAATAAAACATTTATTATTCTTTTTTTATGATTAAAGAAGTAAAACTTTTTTAAATTAATCAACCTATATTATAAATTTTGTGCACAGTGAAGGGTTAAAACAACCACCACTCGCATTAGTAAAGTGCACAGTTACAAGTTACATCGTGTATAGCTACCCAGTCTTTACTACACCCTTATTAGTTATAAGTCTATAGTATATAGGGTAAGTTACGAATTTTCGGCCGGTTCCACATCTTCGATCATTTAAAAATTAAATATATAAATTAAATTATAATTTTATCATTATATGATCGATATGTTGAACTGTCTGATAATTGGTATTTTTCCCCATCTCTATCACCCCTCGTATGTACTATCATCAGGGACAGTCCTTTATATAGGTGATAGTACCCTCTCCTGCCTATCTGTGCCAATATATAGTAACTACAAACACGCCGAAAAACCTCTTTTTATTCGACGAAAAGTTCAATTAATCGTCATAGTCTATTTCTGTGTAGTGACTGTGTGTCTGTGTTATTTCTGTGTAGTGACTGTGTGCCCGTGTTATTTCTGTGTAGTGACTGTGTGCCTGTGTTATTTCTGTGTAGTGACTGTGTGCCTGTGTTATTTCTGTGTAGTGACTGTGTGCCTGTGTTATTTCTATGTAGTGACTGTGTGTCTGTGTTATTTCTGTGTAGTGACTGTGTGCCTGTGTAGTGTCTGTGTTATTTCTATGTAGTGACTGTGTGTCTGTGTTATTTCTATGTAGTGACTGTGTGTCTGTGTTATTTCTATGTAGTGACTGTGTGTCTGTGTTATTTCTATGTAGTGACTGTGTGTCTGTGTTATTTCTATGTAGTGACTGTGTGTCTGTGTTATTTCTATGTAGTGACTGTGTGTCTGTGTTATTTCTATGTAGTGACTGTGTGCCTGTGTTATTTCTATGTAGTGACTGTGTGCCTGTGTTATTT
The DNA here is from genome assembly GCA_947561585.1 of Caprella mutica. Taxonomy (NCBI): domain Eukaryota; kingdom Metazoa; phylum Arthropoda; class Malacostraca; order Amphipoda; family Caprellidae; genus Caprella; species Caprella mutica. Next base: position 110,665 of record CANNZV010001450.1, on the reverse strand, counting down.
CTATGTAGTGACTGTGTGTCTGTGTTATTTCTATGTAGTGACTGTGTGTCTGTGTTATTTCTGTGTAGTGACTGTGTGTCTGTGTTATTTCTATGTAGTGACTGTGTGTCTGTGTTATTTCTATGTAGTGACTGTGTGTCTGTGTTATTTCTATGTAGTGACTGTGTGTCTGTGTTATTTCTATGTAGTGACTGTGTGCCTGTGTTATTTCTATGTAGTGACTGTGTGTCTGTGTTATTTCTGTGTAGTGACTGTGTGTCTGTGTAGTGTCTGTGTTATTTCTGTGTAATGACTGTGTGTCTGTGTAGTGTCTGTGTTATTTCTGTGTAGTGACTGTGTTATTTCTGTGTAGTGACTGTGTCTGTGTTATTTCTGTGTAGTGACTGTGTGCCTGTGTTATTTCTGTGTAGTGACTGTGTGCCTGTGTTATTTCTGTGTAGTGATTATGTGTTACTTACACATAGTTGCCACTATGTAAAATGCCTTAATGTGCTTTTTTTGGCTGCTGAAGAGTATTTTTAACCAATGAAGTCATTTTAGTTCTATTTTTAAAACTGTGATGTTTGTTTATGTTAATTATTTTTCATAAAATTACCTAAAGCTGCTTATTTATCTTTAAAATTCTTTATATATTTTTATCGAGATTTAAAGTGATTAAGATAGAGATTAGTTATTGCTCTATCTTGCTCTAAAGCTAAAGAGTTTTCTAGATATATTAAATTGATTGTTGTCTATATTTGTATCGATAATTTATCTGTATAGTACACATTACTGTGTATAGTACACATTACTGTGTATAGTACACATTACTGTGTATAGTACACATTACTGTGTATAGTACACATTACTGTGTATAGTACACATTACTGTGTATAGTACACATTACTGTGTATAGTACACATTACTGTGTATAGTACACATTACTGTGTATAGTACACATTACTGTGTATAGTACACATTACTGTGTATAGTACACATTACTGTGTATAGTACACATTACTGTGTATAGTACACATTACTGTGTATAGTACACATTACTGTGTATAGAACACATTACTAAATATATGTATAGACACTAGACAGTATAGTTCACGTTGCTGTGTACGGTACACATACATAGTAGTCGTCCCTATGTATAGTACACATCACTGTGTGTATTATAATAGCCTTTACGTCACAGGTTCAGGCCATATGCATACCTTGGCTATTGTTCTTCACAATAATTCAATGTTAGTTACATATTGGTTAATGACCTTTATTGTGTTTGGTCTTATCTGTGATAGTCTTATCTATATGAGCCTCTGTATGATGTCTATACTGGGTAAGTTCTGATTTATTGAACTGTTACACATTTCCGACCATATAAGCAAAGAATATTATAAAATTATCTCGTTATTTTAATTTGCGTCGATGATTGCTGCAAGTACCATAGATACCTTTTGAAATAACGAGTTAAATTTTCTTATATGACCGAAAATGTGAAACCAATTGATATATCAGAATTTACCCATTTTTCGGATTTAATATATTGTTAAATATTTTCCATTGTTTTCGAAATGTTTCCTGAGACCAGAAATGACTTCAATTTTAATTTTATTGCATTGTTTTCAATTCTCGAAACTGCACTGGAAATCAAGTATTTCTTTGTATGATGGTAGTTACTCTGTTCAATTTGGTAATGCTTGAGTGTGCCTGTTTTAACGTGTGTGCTTTTTACCGCAAAGCTACCTGCACTCTATTGTCATGAGCAAAGCCTACTCTATAACCAGAGATAAACTCTGAAAAGGCGTGAGTGAAAAGGCAGTGGTGAAAAGGCAGTGGTGAAAAGGCAGTGGTGAAAAGGCAGTGGTGAAAAGGCAGTGGTGAAAAGGCAGTGGTGAAAAGGCAGTGGTGAAAAGGTAGTGGTGAAAAGGCAGTGGTGAAAAGGCAGTGGTGAAAAGGCAGTGGTGAAAAGGTAGTGGTGAAAAGGCAGTGGTGAAAAGGCAGTGGTGAAAAGACAGTGATGTAAAGACAGTGGTGTAAATACAGTGGTGAAAAGACAGGGGTGAAAAGACAGTGGTGAAAAGACAGTGATGAAAAGGCAGTGGTGTAAAGACAGTCGTGAAAAGGCAGTGATGATATTCTAGTTGACTTTTCAAATGTTTACTAAACACATATTTTAAATACAAAATCAATCACTGGTTTTTGAATATAATATCAGTTCTGATAGAAGCTTCAATTTAATTATATACAATATATATTCAATATAATTTACGTATGTATTATATAAAATATATATAGAAGCAATTTAATTTTTATTCAATAGAGTATGAATTAGTCTTGGCAATAAAAAGATTCACAGTTCCATTGTGCTCTGAAAAGACTCTACTATTGTACTCCAGTTCAGTAGGTACTTGTGTGGACATGAATTAACCTGTGTGTAATGTGCAGTGAGTGGTAACTACTGTGTACTACTGTGTGGACTGTGTATAATATGTAGACTAGAGAAATGAGTATTATGAGAGTAAAGAAATTTATTTCGTTCATTCTCAAAAACCTAAACTCTGATTTATTTTATATTAGTGTGACCCGTTATCAATGATAGTGCGGCAAATTATTAGTTTTTCCTTTTAATTTGTGTTAAAGAACACAAACCAACTTTATGATGCGCTGTTGATAGAATGACTGTTTAACCTATTTAGTGACGGACTGACAGAAAAAAACTGTCTGTCCATCAGACTTGATATAGTGTAATAGAAAAAGGATTACCGATATTGATACCAATAGTTTTTTTATTCCAATACTAAATGCTCAAATTCATTTCACACGCTGTGAACTAATCTAAACTAGAGCTACGTTTGAGCTTTGAAATGTAGCCAGTCTATTGTAACTACATTATTGTAGTCACAGTTTAATGTAGGCACACAGAAGTATACAGATCAGTGTCAGTTACACCGGAAACAGACGAAAGGAATCTTATACGTAAACAAAAATTCGGAAGAGGGAAAGTGTATCAGAGTAACAGCTACTGTATCAGAGTAAAAGTTACTGTATCAGAGTGACAGTTACTGTATGAGAGTAACAGTTACTGTATGAGAGTAACAGTTACTGTATGAGAGTAACAGTTACTGTATGAGAGTAACAGTTACTGTATCAGAGTAACAGTTACTGTATCAGAGTGACAGTTACTGTATGAGAGTAACAGTTACTGTATGAGAGTAACAGTTACTGTATCAGAGTAACAGTTACTGTATGAGAGTAACAGTTACTGTATCAGAGTAACAGTTACTGTATGAGAGTAACAGTTACTGTATGAGAGTAACAGTTACTGTATCAGAGTAACAGTTACTGTATCAGAGTAACAGTTACTGTATCAGAGTAACAGTTACTGTATCAGAGTAACAGTTACTGTATCAGAGTAACAGTTACTGTATCAGAGTAACAGTTACTGTATCAGAGTAACAGTTACTGTATCAGAGTAACAGTTACTGTATGAGAGTAACAGTTACTGTATGAGAGTAACAGTTACTGTATGAGAGTAACAGTTACTGTATCAGAGTAACAGTTACTGTATGAGACAGTTACTGTATCAGAGTAACAGTTACTGTATCAGAGTAACAGTTACTGTATCAGAGTAACAGTTACTGTATCAGAGTGACAGTTACTGTATCAGAGTAACAGTTACTGTATCAGAGTAACAGTTAATGTATCAGAGTAACAGTTACTGTATCAGAGTAACAGTTACTGTATGAGAGTAACAGTTACTGTATCAGAGTAACAGTTACTGTATCAGAGTAACAGTTACTGTATCAGAGTAATAGTTACTGTATCAGAGTAACAGTTACTGTATGAGAGTAACAGTTACTGTATGAGAGTAACAGTTACTGTAAGATAGTAATAGTTACTGTATGAGAGTAACAGTTACTGTATGAGAGTAACCGCTACTGTATCAGAGTAACGGTTACTGTATGAGAGTAACAGTTACTGTATGAGAGTAACAGTTACTGTATGAGAGTAACAGTTACTGTATCAGAGTAACAATTACTGTATCAGAGTAACAGTTACTGTATGAGAGTAACAGTTACTGTATCAGAGTAACGGTTACTGTATCAGAGTAACTGTTACTGTATCAGAGTAACAGTCACTGTATCAGAGTAACGGTTACTGTTTTCAGAGTAACAATTACTGTATCAGAGTAACTGTTGCTGTATCAGAGTAACTGTTACAACATCAGAGTAACTGTTACTACATCAGAGTAACTGTTACTACATCAGAGTAACTGTTACTACATCAGAGTAACTGTTACTACATCAGAGTAACTGTTACTACATCAGAGTAACTGTTACTACATCAGAGTAACAGTTACTACATCAAAGTAACAGTTACTACATCAGAGTAACTGTTACTACATCAAAGTAACAGTTACTACATAAGAGTAACAGTTACATTCTCTTCTAATGTTTTTCTCACTTTCTATTGTTTATTTTTTTCAAAATATTTCCTCACTGCTGCATAACATTTCAAAAATTCCACGGTTGTTTACTAATATTTTGACTTTACTTTCCAACAAATTGTCCACAAATATTTGCCATTTATTTTTTGTTATTTACTCGACATTTTCTAATATTTTGTTATCAAGCCTAGAATCCCTAGATATTCCCTAACATTTCAGTGCGATATTCCTTCCACATTCCCGTTAATTCACACCAATCGTCCCTTTTCTCCACACACCACTCTGCCTATGTTTGGTAACAGGGCGTGCACCAAAGTACATGCACGGTGCACACCTTTCTCATCAGGTACTGTCGTCACTCTGTTATTTAGAAACTAAAATTAAAAAGATAAATTATTAGCATTGTTTAGGTATCAGTTTTTTTTCGACTGAGACGTTTCCATGTCTGTCTGTCCGTCACTAAATGGGTCAAACAGTCATTCTATCAACAGCGCCTCATAAAGTTGGTGTAAATAAAGAAACACACGATATGGGCCACTTGCACTTATTTTAATAATATTCAAAAATCTTAGTTTTGAGAGCAATTAAATTAATTTAGTATTTGTTTTACATTATATACTTTTGATGAAATTCAAGTCATTAAATTTACACACTGTAGCTAATACATCAATTGTATTTACTGATATATCCTATAGCTGTAAAATAACAGTAAATATATTGGCAAATTACTACTGCTATTGACTCTGCAATTGCAGTCAATTATTCTACCATTAGTCAATAGAATCACTGAACAAAAACATCTCTCTATTGTCAGTGAACATAAGTTAACATGGTATTAGTTACTAGTATCAGTTACCCTGGTATTAGTAAGTCTAGTATCAGTTACCCTGGTATTAATAAGTCCAGTATCAGTTACCCTGGTATTAGTAAATCTAGTATTAGTTACCCTTGTAATAGTAGGTCTAGTATCGGTTACCCTGGTATTAGTTACTAGTATCAGTTACCCTGGTATTAGTGAGTCTAGTATCAGTTACCCTAGTATTAGTTACTAGTATCAGTTACCTAGGTTTTTTAGTGAGTCTAGTATCAGTTACCCTGGTATTAGTTACTAGTAACAGTTACCTAGGTTTTTAGTGAGTCTAGTATCAATTATCCTGGTATTAGTTACTAGTATCAGTTACCTAGGTTTTTTTATGAGTCTAGTATCAGTCACCCTGGTATTAGTTACTAGTATCAGTTATCCTGGTATTAGTTACTAGTATCAGTTATCCTGGTATTAGTTACTAGTATCCGTTATCTAGGTTTCTTAGTGAGTCTAGTATCAGTTATCCTGGTATTAGTTACTAGTATCAGTTACGATGAGTTGCCCTAGTATCAGTTACTCCTATTACCCTAATTACCGATGCACTACTCTCTTACTAATTTCCATTGAGTTACGCCGTTACGAATTATCGCCGCGTCTGCACGAAATTGCGTGACGGAACCATCACACTTATTCATGCTGTTATAATTGTTATTGCTGTTATGGTAGCATGAAGTAGTTCTGTTGAACTGATGCTGTTAGAACTCTCCTGTTAAACTGATGCTGTTAGAACTCTCCTGTTGAACTGATGCTGTTAGAACTCTCCTGTTGAACTGATGCTGTTAGAACTCTCCTGTTGAACTGATGCTGTTAGAACTCTCCTGTTGAACTGATGCTGTTAGAACTCTCCTGTTGAACTGATGCTGTTAGAACTCTCCTGTTGAACTGATGCTGTTAGAACTCTCCTGTTGAACTGATGCTGTTAGAACTCTCCTGTTGAACTGATGCTGTTAGAACTCTCCTGTTGAACTGATGCTGTTAGAACTCTCCTGTTGAACTGATGCTGTTAGAACTCTCCTGTTGAACTGATGCTGTTAGAACTCTCCTGTTGAACTGATGCTGTTAGAACTCTCCTGTTGAACTGATGCTGTTAGAACTCTCCTGTTGAACTGATGCTGTTAGAACTCTCCTGTTGAACTGATGCTGTTAGAACTCTCCTGTTGAACTGATGCTGTTAGAACTCTCCTGTTGAACTGATGCTGTTAGAACTAACCTGTTGAACTGATGCTGTTAGAACTCTCCTGTTGAACTGATGCTGTTAGAACTCTCCTGTTGAACTGATGCTGTTAGAACTCTCCTGTTGAACTGATGCTGTTAGAACTCTCCTGTTGAACTGATGCTGTTAGAACTCTCCTGTTGAACTGATGCTGTTAGAACTCTCCTGTTGAACTGATGCTGTTAGAACTCTCCTGTTTAACTGATGCTGTTAGAACTCTCCTGTTGAACTGATGCTGTTAGAACTCTCCTGTTGAACTGATGCTGTTAGAACTAACCTGTTGAACTGATGCTGTTAGAACTCTCCTGTTGAACTGATGCTGTTAGAACTCTCCTGTTGAACTGATGCTGTTAGAACTCTCCTGTTGAACTGATGTTCTAAAATTCTAAAATCTTCGGATTAAAATGAACATAGTTTTTATTGTGAGTTTTTTTATGTGATACTGAGTCACTGACTATAATTTACCCCCACATTGGTTAGATATTCCTACTTATTATTTATGCTCCTCTGTTTACTACTCTTTCATCCACCCTGTTCCCTCCTGTCCGTCCCTGTTTTCTCCTGTTCCTCCCCTATTCCCTCCCTGTTGCCCGTCTCAGTCACGTTCTTCTCACAGTTTCAAATCTCACAGTCAGTTCGTGTTGCGCTGTGGTGTGAGGTGGTCTTTAGGTGTGTGAGGCGCTCTTCCCTCCTCACGCCAGATGTTACATCCTCATTAGTTTTATGGAGCATGTCAGTGCAGTAAATTGTGATGCAGTGTTGTACATTCAAAGTGCATAATTGTTTTCAAGTGCATTGTGTGTTTATTTATTTCAAACTAGTTATAGGTACCTAGACATTTTGTCTGGTTTCAGTTACTTTACACAAAGATGTTTATATTAGCTTAGGGTGAGTTCCTAGTTAGCGGTCTGTTGCACATTGTCGATCATTCTAGAAGTATATAAATGGTTATTATATACTATTTCTGAATATGATCGAAAATGGGGAACAGTTCGATAACTCGGAACTTACCCTAAGATATTTTCCGGCCGTGACGAAATTCTCTCCCACATTACCTATTCAATTCCTATTACTCATTAATATTTACTCGCTCTACTCATTAAATACTCACTTCTGTGAATTCACGAGGAAATAACTGATAGGGTGAATACTTTATTGTCGGATGCTATCAGGTTTCCGTGTGAAGATTCTTAACCGACTATTTTTTATTGCTTTAAATATCTGTAATTCTGTCTTGATGACCATTTTAACATTAGTGTTCGGTAAATAGGATTGTATCTGTAATTGAGTACATTCCCTACTTTATTATCTGCTTCGGCTGACATTAATAATTTCATTTAAAAATACCGACAATAATTATCATCAGCTATCAGTTTTATATTTCAATTATAAATAACAATATTACCATCACACCGGTAATGTGTACGTGCCGGTAATTAAGTATTTACCCTACCTACCTGAAACAAACGTTGGAGACTATTTTGTGTCTAGGGTAAGTTACGGATTGTCGGACAGTTCCATATCTTCGTTCATATAAGAAAAATATATAATTTACCATTATTAATTGGTATCCATGATACGTGAAGGTATCACGGATACCAATTAAAATAACGAGTAAAATATTAAATAATATTTTTTTATATGACCGATAATGTGTAACTGTGCGATAACTTATAACTCACCCTAATTTAAATGACAATATATCACAGTACCAATTTGCAGAGTTTAAAGTTATAGTCCGATTGTTGTTGCACTATGATATTTACGCATTAAATAGTGACCGGTAAAATGCAAATACGCAACTGGATATCGTTCTCCGGGTCATCCAGCGCCCACAATTCACCAGCCCGTCACAGGAGCCCCACCCCAACCCCGTCCCTGAACTCGTCCCACCTGTCCCTGAGGCCCGTGAGGAGGGGCACACCCACCAGGGGTGACGCCATCCACTCGTCCACACCGTCCACTGTTGCACGGGCCCTTTCGAGACAGAGGTATTTGACCAAAGGTAAGTGAGGATGAAACACTCGTAAGGCTAAAACACTCGTGAGGATAAAAATTCGTGAGCCAGACACACACTCGTTAGGATACAACACTCGTGAGGCACACACTTATATTCAAAGTAGCGCTAATTAATTTTTTATTCTTTGATTCAATTCATGAGTTATGTCAATTATTCCGACGTACAATTTTGTTTACACAATAAATTTGTGACATTTTATAGAATAAATCAGTCACTATTTTTTAATTAATCAGTGACTCTTTCTAGAATAAATCAGTGTGTATTTTTTGTGTAGTATTTGGCAGTTAGCCATTATCTACACCTTGTGTAACAAAGTATGAAGCCGATGCTACCTATATTATGTAGGTGTGAAATGAACGCTTGCGCTACTCGCTATAATAATTAGGGTTTGAAGAAATATTTGTATTGTTACGTCACGCTTTGTAATAGGACCTCAGTATTCTTATTTTATTATAATTGGTAAAATATTGGTAAAATGGTTTCATTAACTAACTTGAAGTTAATTTAATATGTACTTTACGTGCTAGTTTTTAATGAACTCTTTACAACCTCTGTCATTAAATTTATATACTCCATGCTATAATATTATCGTCATTATTCAATTAATAACTTTAGTTAAATCTGAGGGACCAGAAGTGTGGATAGTTAAATTACACAAACAGTGTTTGTTATTCTTAACGGGCAGGTACACTAGTTGCTGAATGAATTTATATATACTATTTTGTTACTCCCACTCACAATGTTTTTTTTACAATTACTAGCATTTAATCATCGTTCACCTGCCTGTGCCGGGTGTGCCACTTTGCTACCGTTATATCCCACTCACCGGGCAGTAGATGGTCTATTCCATTGAGACGATATTTTCAGTGCTGTCATACGTACAACCTACGCAAAGACTACCGTGTACGCAGGAATGATGGGGAATGTTACGAGTTATCGAACGGTTACGCATTTTCGAAGAAAAAATATAAGAGTTAACTTTATCCACTAAACATGAAAGTTAAATAATTATTATATATTTTTTCTTACGTGCCCGAAAATGTGGAATTGTCCGATGACTTAGAGCTTACCCTATTTAAAAGCATAAGTGATCTATATGCGTTTTTCACTATTAAATGGATGTAAATGATTTATTTGAAAGTATTTAAATATATATTAATGACTTTTACACAAGTTTTGGTTTTAACACAAAAATATTTTTTAATGTATGTAAATAAATTAAATCTTAAAATAATAATTAATTGTTCAATTTCTGGATGATAGTAAAAAGCATTAGTGTTCTATGTACCTTCGTTAATAGTGTTGTACATTTCTTCACACTCTAGAACCCTTTGGTCACAGTATCTATTTCGGTTCACAACAAAGTAATGTTTAGAACTTACTCTACATTAAACTGTCTGCCTAAAATGATATAAACTGTTCTAATGTATCAGGCAGTAAAGTGGCAGTGACTACGGTAGGCCTGCCCCTCTGCTACCGTAATATTAACAGGTTGAGCGAGGTGAGACTGTGTTTCTAAGGGGTTTATTTGGCTTCTGTTTTGACTCTGTTTTCTGTTGTATGTATAACAGAGATCTACTGTTGCCAGGCTGTTAAAAACGCTTATAATAGTTGTTTTGATAAAAAATATTTTTTCCCATTTTTATGGAATGAAATAATTTTCTATTTATTTATTATTTAAACTATTTTAATATTTATGATATAAAATTGATGTATAGTTATTTTTTATTATTGAGATATTTAAAAAAACTGTAAAAGTGAATTATTTTCATGTTAAATACTCTGAAATATCTTTTTTTAAATCATCATTGCTAAATACTCCTGTAGAGTTATTTTCTTTTTCCTCTTGTTCTTTAATTAGCTGTAGAAAGTTCTCTTTACACTTTCAATAATAGACACTCTTTCCTTTTCACGCTTTGATGAACTGACGATTGTGTAACCACTGTGTTAATCTGTGTACATGTGTGTTAATCTTCGTACATTTCTGTGTTAATCTGTGTTAATTCTAATACACTTACGTATAGTCTGTACTACTTCTTATTCATATCTGAGTTAGTCAGTATTAATTTTTATACATTTCTGTGTAGTTTAAGGTATCCAAGTTCCCTATTCTATGTGATGGTATCCAAGTTACCCAATTTGAGTGATGGTATCCAAGCTACCTAATCCAATAATATGTATTCAAGCTGCCTATTCTAGGTGTAGGTATCCATGTTACCAATGCCAATTACAGGTATCCAGTTCATTTCCCCTTACTATCCAATATACCAATTGTATTCGTAATTTATAGCCTTCACCCTCTCTCTCCCCATATCGTCATGTTTCGTCCCCTTGTCGTCCCATATCGTCCCCTCGTATTCGTCAGTTAGCAGAGGGAACGTATCTATCGTCTCGTTTCTTTATTGTCGGGCGTCGTATCGATTCTACGTGGCGCCAAGATACGATAAATCGTCCACTGTTTATTCCAGCTAACGTCTTATCTCCACTTCTGCTTGTTATGTACACTGCCTGCCTGCTGATTTACTTGATACTTTTTAAGCATGCAAATATAATGTATATAATTTATTTGATACTTTTTTAAGCATGCAAATATCATTTATATAATTTATTTGATACTTTTTTAAGCATGCAAATATCATATATATACTTTATTTAATACTTTTTAAGCATGCAAATATCATTTATATACTTTATTTGATACTTTTTTAAGCATGCAAATATCATATATATACTTTATTTAATACTTTTTAAGCATGCAAATATAATATATAATTTTAATTTTTTAAGCAGCAAATATGATATATATAATTTATTTAATACTTTTTAAAAACATGCATATATAATGAATTAATTAATGAAATCAAAAATTTACATTCATCCGACTCGAATTTTAACTCTATTGATATTAGTTTTTTTATTTTATATTGTTATTTATTCTGTTCCTGTATTTAGTTAATTACTAACATTTCTACCCGCTGCCATAACTATATTCATAATAAATATCATTATATCCATTTGTTAGTCACACAAACCCCGATGACTCCATAACCCTCCCCTGTGACTTTGGTAAATGTTCTCGTGTAAATAAAGTGCAGTCTTATTCTCTGCAATGCAGGTTACCTTTATTTATACACTTTGTAAATAAGTAAGCAGCTCCATGCCCCAATATATATATAATAAATACATGTGTATATATAATGTACATGTGTATTATATTGGTGCTATTTATTATAGTGTAGAGAGACATTCAGTGCACGTATGTGATGGCTAACTCCTTTGGATGCATTGGGATGCAGTGATGTGAAGTGCATTGGGATGCAGTGATGTGAAGTGCATTGGGATGCAGTGATGTGAAGTGCATTGGGATGCAGTGATGTGAAGTGCATTGGGATGCAGTAATGTGAAGTGCATTGGGATGCAGTAATGTGAAGTGCATTGGGATGCAGTGATGTGAAGTGCATTGGGATGCAGTGATGTGAAGTGCATTGGGATGCAGTTCCAGTTTATAGTGGTATGCAATTTACCTCACGATTTCTCTACTCTGGTTTTAATATCACTATTATTTTTGTTTAATATTTGTGTTAATATATAGGGTATGTGTGACGTCACTTTTGCCACGCCCATTTCAAGGTTAAGCGAGTTTATCTTAAATTCGGAAAATATTATTACCTTTATTACAAAATTTAAAACTAAATCATATTATGATATCAATAGTAAATTATTACTCTTAATAGGTTTATCAACAAATTATTTATCATATATTATTGCAAAAGAATTTTGTAAATAAATATTTTTTTTCTGTATTTTTTTTATATGCTTTTTGAGTATGGAGGTTGTTTTTGTTTTTGTTTCAGTGCCCCATTCTCACTCCATTGTTTCTTTGTTCATCTCAAAATATTATGTGAAAAAAGCATCTGCAGCGGATGTTACATAAGACATGAATTATATCAATATAAAATCTTCAATAAATAATTAATCGGAAACGAATATTCATCCGGTTGAATTATTTATTAAATATATCTCAGTAACTTATAATTTCATCATGTTTAGTAATTTTTTTTTCTATTATTTATTCAATTATTTCCATTTCAATTAATTTCAATTGTTTACATTCTATTACTTTCTTTTTGTTATTTTTCGGTTCAGTACCTAAGTCACAGCGGCGCAAATGAACGCAAACAATAGATTGCGCGAAGTTTTGCGCGTATATGCGTAACGTAGTGCGACACTTAGCGCATATATGCGTAACACTGCGCAACATTGCGTTAAAGTGCGCAACACTTCCATACGCAGCTGCGAAATTCACAGCCGTTCCCTCGAACCAATAATGCGATTTGTTTTTTTCTATTTTTGTGTCATTTTATAGCGTTAGGTGCGTAAACATTGCGCCAATTTGTTTCTTGAGAGGCCATTCGCTGTAATGTTGTCTGTGCGGCTTATTTCGATATGCAGTTGCAAGGGATACACACAAAGGTATCCAATCTAATCCAAACTAGCCAGAGACACTATATCCAACCTTCTTCTTTAAAATGCTTCTTTGCTTTTTTTTGTGTAGGGTAAGTTTTGAATTATTGGGCAGTTGCATATTGTCAATCATATAGGAAAAAAATTATAGTAATTATTTAACTTTTATTTTAATTGGTTATTAGTTGAAATTAAAAGTTGAATAATAATAATCGTATACTTTTTTCTTATGTGATGGAAAATGTGAAACCGTCCTATAACTTGGAACTTACCCTAGTGATTAGATAAGTTTTTACCGACTATGTTTGGTGAAACTGTTTGGTTAAAACTATTAAACAAATCAAAAAATAATTAATGTGTAAAATTAATAGGCTATTTAATTTAATTTTCCTACTTTGGATAAATAATTACAGCAATGTTATTTAATCTATCTACTTACTTTTATCTTAGCGATTAAAATGTAATTATTCTTTACTAGCTTTCTCCTTCTTTTATTCCATTCTCTCACACACTTCCGTTAGCAATTAAATCTTTATTCGAACATTCTATTATTTCCTCGTCTTATCTAACTATCGATACAATGGGACTAATAGCTATTAATATCTGTACCAATAGGAGGCTAGTTATTTATGTCTATGTTGTGTAGGTAGAAATAGAATAGTTAGTTCATGTGGAGGAATTTCTTAATAAATAAGTAGTAACATTTTAGCACTAGAATTACCTAGCAGTCAATTTGACTTTTTTTTTAACATTTGTATCTGTTATTTTAATTTTTTTTATTGTCAAAATAACCGAATATTTTAAGTTTTATTTTAGTTGGTATCGATGATACCTTTAGGTATCATGGATACCAACTAAGAAGAAATGTCTCGTTATATTAACAATAAAAAAAAATATCTAGTATCCTCCAATAATAATTTAATACCTAGCTACAAATGTTTAATAAGTAAAAATCAGTCAAATTGACTGGTTTTGTCAAAATAGACTGGTTTATAGTTATAGTCATTTTGATGTTTTCGTTATCAGTGATAGTTGTGCGCTCTTCCTGCTCTCATATTTCACTCATTGTAGTGAGTGCATTGTGAACTAGATGATGAGCACCCGTAGAGCTCATACCTTCGCCACCGCTTAAAATGACCTGGATCTTGACCTTATTCCCGTTCTCTCCCAAAATTTAAAAACTGGTTCCTGTTTAATAATGACCAATCGTCCCACCAAATTTCAGGCAATTTGGTTGAATGTTTTGAGTTATGCGAATAACTATATTACAAATGCTTAAAGGCCTCCTAAAATATAACCCTCCGCAATCTGCGTAGGCAATGAGAGTAGCTATGGTACGTATCACTTAATTACCTCGTTTTAAAGCCTCTAATTTCACCTTACATTGCTATCAGTCTAACCGTTTGCCCGGTAATTGGTACATCTGACCGGTAACAAGTTAAGCCCCCCCCCCCTTTCTATCACCTGCTGGTAGACACCAAGCGGCTGTCGCTCAGCATCTGTCTGCCACCAGCAGCATACCGGACACGAGCGGCTGGTGCTGGGTATTTACTAGCATTCTTAAGTTAGTTTGTAGCTGTTGCTGTGGCTAGTGCTATTTAATTACATGATGTGTTGTTATTGAAGAGAAAGAAAGAGTTATCCTTTGCTCCTCTCAGTACAAATCCACTCATCATAACTCCTCCCAATCCACTCCTATCTCAGTAACAATCCACTCCTCTCAACTCCTCACTCCTCCCAATCCACTCCTCCCAATCCACTCCTCCCTATCCACTCCTCCTAATCCTCTCCTCCCAGTACCAATCCAATCCACTCCTCTCCTCTCAACACGAAGTAATTCAGTGAATTGAAATCATTTCCTTGCCTGTATTCAGTGCACGTGCCCGGACGTAGAGGTGAATGTTTCAGCCGCCAGATGTCGTGTACATCTACCTACCTACTCTTTGTTTAGTTATTTACAAAGATATTTCTAACGTTGAAAGAGAAACTAGGCTTTCTTTGGTAGTGGAATTAAATTTAATTAACACTGGCGTTTTTTCATGCCGCGGCAACAAAACTGCAGCATGAAAAAAAACGCCCTATGTAAACAGACGTACAAAACATATACGTTTAATTTGTCGTAGCGTTTTCTCTTGCACCATTTTCTATGCTTCAGCATGTTAAAAACGTCATTGTGCATGGAAGGGGTCTAAAACTCTCAATATCCAAATTTTCAACTCGCCCTATTCCCGCTTCCAATTATGACAGTAAATATTCTCTGAAATCAGATCACTCCCACCCCATCCTGTCCGTTTGATCTATCGATGATGACGTCAGAGCCAATCTAGCCAATCTCTGGTGACTATGACGTCACAGTATCCAATGTCCATTAGCTGCTAAGTATCACCTTTCGCACCAATACGGTGAAGCTGTAACTAGGGGAAGTGATGAATTATTGGTCAGTTTCGCATCTTCGGTCATATATGAAAAAACGAAATGATAATAATTTAATTTTTATATAGTTTTTTCTTATATGATCCAAGATGTGTAACCGACCGATAATTCGTAACTTATATAGTCTCTATACTGTGGATAACTTTAGAAGAAATTCAGTCGTTCAGGAACAGAGTAATATTATAGTATGATAGCGCCTCGCGAGTAGAGGCAGTGCCTCACGAGTAGAGGCAGTGCCTCACGAGTAGAGGCAGTGCCTCACGAGTAGAGACAGTGCCTCACGAGTAGAGACAGTGCCTCACGAGTAGAGACAGTGCCTCACGAGTAGAGGCAGTGCCTCACGAGTAGAGGCAGTGCCTCACGAGTAGAGGCAGTGCCTCACGAGTAGAGGCAGTGCCTCACGAGTAGAGGCAGTGCCTCACGAGTAGAGGCAGTGCCTCACGAGTAGAGGCAGTGCCTCACGAGTAGAGGCAGTGCCTCACGAGTAGAGGCAGTGCCTCACGAGTAGAGACAGTGCCTCACGAGTAGAGACAGTGCCTCACGAGTAGAGGCAGTGCCTCACGAGTAGAGGCAGTGCCTCACGAGTAGAGGCAGTGCCTCACGAGTAGAGGCAGTGCCTCACGAGTAGAGGCAGTGCCTCACGAGTAGAGGCAGTGCCTCACAAGTAGAGACAGCGAATCCTAAGTAGGTTAACCAAGTTGACAGGCTTTATTTCTGTGCGTATGACTGCAGGGGAGAGTGTTTTAAAAGTTCTCCCTCAATTTATGTGTGCTCCGTGGCCGTAAAACCTTAATGTTTGTGTGTAGAAAGCACTCTATGTTTTCTCCTCAGCACATCTCCATTGCCCCATTGTACTAAGTTCTAAAGCCATCTCCGCCAGTCTCTCTCTTCATATGCCCTATTGCATTGTCTGCCCACCCTAAATTAATTCCACAAACGATGGTTGTACCCTGCAATCTGCATCTTTTTCCCATTCATTGCAGATGAGATGTTCTGTCCGTCATTATAGCTGAGGAAAATGTCAGGGAATTGAACGGAGCGGCGCTGTTTTGAGGCCAAAAACGCCACTCTCGAACGCAACTCAGTCTAACGAATTTATATCGGGGAAGAGATGCGTGACATTTGGGTGAATAGATTGCAAGGCGGCAGTAGTACTGCGTGTACTAGGCAAGCGTATCCACTATCTACGATACTATTGGCATGTGTATCCACCTATCCACCATATTAAAGAAATGTGCGTCTGTTCCACGCCTCCGTTACAAATATTAGTGTTAGATCTCATAATGAATAACATGAAGGTATTAGAGGATTAAAGTGTTATAAAAATGCGCTGCGCACTCTCGAGAATGTGTATCTCGGCAAATTATGCGTAACGTATCCACCACACTATATAAGCATGCGTATCCCGAACACTAGGCAATACGTTGCTAGTCGTTTTTCCAGTTTCTCCTTCGTGTTGCATCGTGACGATGTATCTCCTGAGTTCCGTGGCAGTGCATCATTTCTTCTAGATTTTATCTCCTAATTCCAGTTAGTTACTTTGTCTTGCCGGTTAGAGGGGATTATTACCGGTCTCTGTTATTATATTACCACTCCATAAAATAAAGTCATTCGACATTATTATCTCTAATATTATGTACTAAGTAAAATATATCGTATAATTATTTAGCGTAATTTCACTGGAAAAGTTAAAGTTTTCTATTTTTTTATGTGTCTCAAAATGAGTGTTTTCATTTCAACACAAACCAACGTGTTGGTTATTTATTAGGTTGTCCCGGCCTGTAACGGATGAGCACCCCCTTAGGGCCCCTTGAGCTGCTCAGTGACGCCCCAGTCGTTCACATACGAGAAAATCATGAAAATTAGATGTGACCTAAAGGTACCAATTGAACACTCCAAAAAAAGAGGTTAACATCTAAGGGTTAACACCTTCGGTTAACATTTTAGGGTTAACCTGTGCACGCTTGGTTGTGCTGAAATAATAATTATAGTTAATGGTGAATGCATTAGTATGCTATCTGATACTAATCCACTCTAGGACACTTTGCCTCTGCAGTATTTATGCTATCGACATCAATCTTAGCTCTGTTTGAATGGCTCGTTCTAACGTCTTTTTCGGTGCCAATGGTTCGTTCTAACGTTTTTTCGGTTAATTTGAATGGCTCGTTCCAGCGGTTCGTTCGTTCTCTTGGTTCGTTCTAACATTTTCTTCGATTCCAGTGGTTCTTTCTCTTCGGTTCCAATGGTTCGTTCTAACGTTCTTTTCAGTTCCAATGGTTCGTTCTAACGTTCTTTTCAGTTCCAATGGTTCGTTCTAACGTTCTGTTCAGTTCCAATGGTTCGTTCTAACGTTCTCTTCAGTTCCATGTTCATTACCCTCATTACTCAGTTATTTCTCCCCACCAACCCCCTACCCCCACTGTGCCCCTCTATAGTTCCGCCCCAATCTAGTGACTACCTAACACCAATAGCGGTATCATAGCCAACACAAACACCTAGTTACTTTATCTGGCAAATGGTATGTCCTACGCTACATGAGGGGTGATATTTCATTCACAGTTAGGGGCGATTTACCCCCACTCAATATCGCCTGTGACATTTAAATGAGGGGGGGGGGGGTTCAAATGGGGGAGGGGCATATCTGTAATGAAACATCAGTCAGCAATGATGGGTGAATGGAAGAGTGAAGGGCAGTGAGCAGTGAAGGGCGGTTAAACTGCATTGCTTTGTTTATGTCTAACTTAGTATATCAATTAATTTTCAATAATGGAATATCTTCAGTATTTCTATTTAAACTTGACTCCATTTACTTTTACTCACTAAAACAATAGTAATATTTTAAATGAATGTCACTTGGCGAAAGGGACAGATAGCAGACTTCACTCAGTTTACCATATGCAGTATATGACATTGGGTAAATGTCCTTATTTGGCTAAACTCCTTGACTGCCGCCCATTCCTTTGCGTCATGAGTTGGTTGGTGTGGTGACGCACAGGGGTAGCTACACTGCGTCATGTAGTGTGGTGATTCTATGGCGCAAATAGTCTTATAAATGAAAACTAAAATGACGCAAAATGAATGTTGTTTTTAACTCTAAATAAATAAAATAAACGTCACCTATAACATTACCTTCCACATTCTGCGAAGTAATGACGCACTCTATAGCTAGTCATAACATTTGCGTCATTACTCATTTATAGTTTTGTCGAAGTCATAAAAATCTATAGTATAATATAGCCATAAAAATCTATAGTTTCATATAGCCATATATAATCTATAGTTTCATATAGCCATATATAATCTATAGTATAATATAGCCATATATAATCTATAGTATAATATAGCCATATATAATCTATAGTATAATATAGCCATATATAATCTATAGTATAATATAGCCATAAAAATCTATAGTATAATATCGCCATATTATAATCTATAGTATAATATCGCCATATTATAATCTATAGTATAATATAGCCATATTATAATCTATAGTATAATATAGCCATATTATAATCTATAGTATAATATAGCCATATATAATCTATAGTTTCATATAGCCATATTATAATCTATAGTTTAATTCTTATTAATAAATAAGAGCGCAAACCTCCAATGTATAATAGTCGATAAAGTTTCTACTATTTATTTAATAATATTAAACTTTGAATTCTATAGTCACTAATTAATTTAAAGTTCAAACTAATGTTCAGTGTATAATAAATGTTGTCTAACTGGTTCCAGTTGCATAGAATTAAAATAGTCTGACGAATGAAGATACACACAGTGATTATACAGAGACTGTATAGTGACTGATATA
Organism: Caprella mutica; assembly: GCA_947561585.1. Classification (NCBI taxonomy): domain Eukaryota; kingdom Metazoa; phylum Arthropoda; class Malacostraca; order Amphipoda; family Caprellidae; genus Caprella; species Caprella mutica. The sequence goes on along the minus strand of CANNZV010001450.1, from coordinate 91,415 downwards.
CACAGTGACTGATATATGCAGAGACTGTATAGTGACTTATAAATGTAATGACTGTATAGTGACTGATAAATGTAATGACTGTATAGTGACTGATAAATGCAGTGACTGATAAATACATTATACATGCATTGGCTGTGCTTGGTATATTAAATGACATTGATTTGCCTGATATGGTGATACGAATGGTTTGAGAGAAGCGAGTGCACTGTGAGAGAAGCGAGTGCACTGTGAGAGAAGCGAGTGCACTGTGAGAGAAGTGAGTGCACTGTGAGAGAAGCGAGTGCACTGTGAGAGAAGCGAGTGCACTGTGAGAGAAGTGAGTGCACTGTGAGAGAAGTGAGTGCACTGTGAGAGAAGTGAGTGCACTGTGAGAGAAGTGAGTGCACTGTGAGAGAAGTGAGTGCACTGTGAGAGAAGTGAGTGCACTGTGAGAGAAGTGAGTGCACTGTGAGAAAAGCGAGTGCACTGTGAGAGAAGCGAGTGCACTGTGAGAGAAGCGAGTGCACTGTGAGAGAAGCGAGTGCACTGTGAGAGAAGCGAGTGCACTGTGAGAGAAGCGAGTGCACTGTGAGAGAAGCGAGTGCACTGTGAGAGAAGCGAGTGCACTGTGAGAGAAGTGAGTGCACTGTGAGAGAAGTGAGTGCACTGTGAGAGAAGTGAGTGCACTGTGAGAGAAGTGAGTGCACTGTGAGAGAAGTGAGTGCACTGTGAGAGAAGCGAGTGCACTGTGAGAGAAGTGAGTGCACTGTGAGAGAAGTGAGTGCACTGTGAGAGAAGCGAGTGCACTGTGAGAGCACTGAGAGCACCATCCGCTTTGTTTCAAGTTCAATAACTAGAGTTTTAATCTAATAATTTTTTTTAACTCGAAGGTTATGTTCGTTTATCACGTTTTCATGAGCAAATAATTAGCACTAATAATGTATAGTGAATTCAATGCAAAAGTCAAGGTTGATGGAAGTTCACTATTGAATAACCATAGCAACCAAATTACTATATATCCAATATAACTTAACCATCTGCTGAATGTGAAGAAATAATTATACAAATAATTTTGTCAGGATATTGAAGTGCAAGAAGTGTTAGTGTGCTATCTGGTTTAATTAATAAGTATATATATATAATAAATTGCTATACTATGATCGTCATTATTCAATTAATACTCTTATATCTATTACACAATTATTAACACGGCACTCTTTTCGAATTAGTGTTAAATAAATCACTCGCCGTATCATCTCGCAGATGAATCACTGCTATCGATAACTGAGGCAGTTACCAACTTATTTCTGTAGCGACATCAGCATATTTATTTTAGTTCTTCTTGGAAAATGTTCCCAGATTTCCTGCATAGACTGTAATTACCATAAAAAAACTTACTGGTCTTCTGAACCACTCTATGCTATTGCTACCAAGGCATTGCTACCATGTTATTGGCACGAAAGAGTTATTAAAGTAATCAAATAATAAAAAAAAACTGTTAATAATTTTTTTTCAAATGGAACCGTTTCAATTTATTTGATTCATTTTAAAATAAATTTTTGTGATCTGTGATATTTTTTTTTATTTACCGATATTTTTTATATCTTCCGATGTTTTATAATATTTTCCGTTAAACTTATAATATCTTTATTATATTCTTCGGTTTAAAACTGTTTGAAATATTTTTCCACCTTCCTGACGTTTTATTTTTTATTTCAGACACCTCTTACGAGAAGGCCTGTGGACAGGACCGTAGGGGGTCAGCCCCCGCTACCCCCATTCTGGGGGGTAGGGGTCACCACCCCCCAAACCAGAGCCCCTTGAGGGGGGAACCCCATACCCCAACACAAAGCAGATTTGCGGTAAGTTGTCTTTTAGGGTTAATGCTGAGATGTCGAACAGTTTTACATTTTCGATCATAAATTTATAGAAAAGAATATAGGATATTAATTAACTCGTTATTTTAATTGGTATCCATGATACTTGAAGGTATTATTTTAATTGGTAACCATGGTACGTGAAGGTATCATTTTAATTGGTATCCATCCATGATACGTGAAGGTATCATGGATACCAATTAAAATAACGAGCTAATATGCTTATTCTTTTCTTTAAAATAATTTATTATTATCGAAAATGTGGAACCGTCTGATATCTCAGATCTTACTTTTTATCATTATAAATACCAGACAAACCCCCACGAAAACATAACTCAAAAATTTATCCAATTAGAGGTGAAATTATAATTTAATTCCTTTTTCATTAGTTTTACATAAAAAAAATAGTTTTAAATCTCTTTTAACTTTTTATTACTATTTTTTGAAGGTTTCATTTACTTGCTATTCACCATTATAATATCTACAATATCAATATTAATAATATCTACAATATCAATATTAATAATATCTACAATATCAATATTAATAATATCTACAATATCAATATTAATAATATCTACAATATCAATATTAATAATATCTACAATATCAATATTAATAATATCTACAATATCAATATTAATAATATCTACAATACAATGCAAGGTAATTAAAGTAAAGGTGTTTGTATCCAATTAATAACATTCATTATTGATGATTTACTTCAATTAATTCTCCGGTAATCTGATTTAGAATTCATGACTCTTATTAATATTATATAAAAAAAATATTATGATTAGTATTGTAGCTGACAATTGTGTACCAGTAATCCGCTTAAATATAAATAAATGAAAAATATGATATAATAATTGTACAGATTATATTCATGTTCTGCACATATAACCTACCGTTTAAGTGACTGCCTTCACGGAGTAGCATTTCTGCATCCATGAGCGTTGTCACCAACGGTGGTAGGTGACTTTGCTCATGGAGCCACTTTCCTCTCTGACTGCTTCTTCTAGTCCCTTGTACTTAATTACCGTTTCACATCAGCGATATGACCTTTAGTTTCGAAGCAGACGTTTAACACCTAATGAATTTTCTTATGACTTACCATTGGCTGGGTAGTTATTTAATTATCAGACTGTACCTAATCAAGGGAAATAACAGTATACATGTTCTATTGTTATCTGTGCCATATCCTTTTGCAGTTAAACTGCGTCAGTACAGGGCCTACTGTCGAGAAAAGTAGTGCTGTGCTATTCGGCTAGTGCGACCACTTTGGTCATACTAAGTGGCTGTCCGGCCTTAATGAGTGGCTTTTCGGTCTCACTAAGTGGCTTTTCGGTCCTACTAAGTGGTTTTTCGCACAACAATGAACTGTTTTTCATTTTATTTCTAATTTGTGTACTAAATACTGTCTCAAAGGGTTATTCTGTTCGGACGCACTATCCGGCTTTGTCGTTTAGTAGGCCTTACTATGAACTACTGTTGCTTTCATGTAATTTCTTCTATTGCTCTGGTGTTTAGTATACTATTTGCCTATATTATACATTCTGACTTTGTTCGTCATCAACTGTTCACTTTAATAACGAATATTTAATAGTGAATGTTACCATTAATTATTATGAGATTTAGTGTTCTGTCCAGGTCTTCTTCAAAACGTTAACACGCAGTTAGGGTGAGTTACGAATTATCGGTCGGTTCCACATCTTCGGTCATATAAGAGAAAACTAGAGAATATATAATTATTATTGTTATCAAAAATAATAAATGCCCGGTCACACGAGTGTTTTTTCACAGCGTTTTTGACTCTGAGGAAATTGTCGTTAAACCCATTTCATGTGAAAACGTTTGTGTGACATCACCCATTAGGAAAAACTATATTATTCAATTTTTATTTTTATTGGTATCCAATCCACGACAGGTATCATGGATACAATAAAAAGTAAATAATTATTATCATACCGTTTCTTCTTATAGACCGAAGATGTGGAACCCACCGATAATGTGTAACTTACCTTAATTCATTTTATCTTCAACTAGATAAAATCCCACAGTGTGCTAATACACTTTAGATATATGCAAGTTGTTATTATTATTTAGAAAGTACATATACATACATACAGATAAATGCAGAGGATATCCGCCAGTTTTAAATTGTCTGCATTGAAAATAACCAAAAGGAGTGGTGCATATGTGTCCTGAAGTGCATTGGTGTGTCCTGAAGTGCATTGGTGTGTCCTGAAGTGCATTGGTGTTTCCTGAAGTGCATTGGTGTGTCCTGAAGTGCATTGGTGTTTCCTGAAGTGCATTGGTGTGTCCTGAAGTGCATTGGTGTTTCCTGAAGTGCATTGGCGTGTCCTGAAGTGCATTGGTGAGTCCTGAAGTGCATTGGTGAGTCCTGAAGTGCATTGGTGAGTCCTGAAGTGCATTGGTGAGTCCTGAAGTGCATTGGTGAGTCCTGAAGTGCATTGGCGTGTCCTGATGTGCATTGGTGTGTCCTGAAGTGCATTGGCGTGTCCTGAAGTGCATTGGCGTGTCCTGAAGTGCATTGGCGTGTCCTGAAGTGCATTGGCGTGTCTTAATTGACTGCAGTCGTGTCCGTATGCTTACCTTAGGTTTTTCAGGTCACAGTAACATTTTGGTCTGAGATTTTAAATTGGCTGTGTTTTCTGTGTCCTATTTTGTTGTTGGATAACTCTCACTCACCTGGCGCTACCTCTTTTCATTGGTTATCATCTTTCCTCTAATTACTCTGTTAAAAAGACCAATGGATTATTATTGAAAACTGCAGTAGTATTTCCATTTAGTTAATTTCAGCCAAAACAGTACTTCTATTCAATAGACTTCAGCTGAAATCGCATATTTACTTAATTAATTACAGCTGAAATGTATTTAGTGTGGTATAGTTTCTTTGATTTTACCATTCTGTTTTCTCTCTCACAGATAGGCATTATACAATAGTTAAGTAGGAGAATTTAATATTACACTTAGCAAGTATCAATCCTTTATTTACTTATTACTCACTAACTACCTACCCATTTATCAACAATATGGGCGGTAGTTAGCTAAGTTATAATGCCATTCTACACATCTAGTGACAACATACCTGCTGATTTATTCTACGAAGTTGGTAACTCGGTAAGTAGTAGCATGCTATTAGTAGTATGCTATCTGTGAAACAATGTATAGTAAATGATAGTAAATAAATCTAGTAGAGGGATTTTAGGGTTATATTTATTTAGCTTCAAGGGATTGTATCCGATTGCTAGTGTTCTGCTAGTGCTAGTTGCTAGTGTTCTGCTAGCACTAGTTGCCATTCTGCTAGTGCTGGTTGCTAGTTACTAATAGCAGTTGTTTCAGTCATCCGGTTCCGTTGCCTGGGGTTATTTCTCTTCAACGACTTCTTCTGTCTCTTTAAAACTCTGAAGCCTTTCCATTTGAAACCTCTGCCACAAATAATACAAACAAAATGTGTCTACACACTTCACAGTCTGCATTTCTTTCTTTACGAAGATGCATGCAGTGTGTGTGTGCAGAATAAGTGCAGTGTTCAATTTGCTAATTGGTTAGCTGCATTAGGAATTTTCCATGCAAAGCGCATCTCAGGAAAGCATTTGCTCGTCAAACCATAAAAAAAGTTATGAAGACAATGTGAAAACACCTACTCAGTGTACAGCGCTGTCATGGAGTATACTGTCAGTGTACAGTCACTTGTGTACAGTCACTAGTGTACAGTGGTACGTACAGTTTAACATCTCTAGGACAAATAGATAGATCGACACACTTTTTCTATATTATCCTTCACGCCTATGCAACTATTTCCTAGCCTACACAATTAGCCAAAGTTTATCTTACTCTTGCCCCCACAGTCTTTAGCACTAAGTCGCTCTAGTTTGTAACTATTTCATTAGGGTATGTTAGTGGGAATGCAATAAAAGGTTTTACCTCTGAAATTTAAAAAAAAATACATTTTTTGTAGCAAGTCTTTAAGAGAGAAAAAATGATTTTCCATCAACCAGAATCTGAAATTAATTACATTGAAAAAATAGAGCGATAATGATTCTGTTTGTAGAATCACTAATGAAGGTGATAGAATCACTATCTTCTCCATTGAAGTGATAGAATCACTATCTTCTCCATTGAAGTGATAGAATCACTATCTTCTCCATTGAAGTGATAGAATCACTATGTATTAGTGTATTCTACTAACAGAATCACATAAAAAGAGATCTAAGAATCTTCTCTTTGTTCCATAGTTGTCACTTGCAAACAGGAAAGATAAATCTAACGTGTGGACGGAAACTGAGACACCTTAGAGGTGATTGGAGCAGTTAGGACACGGCGCTGTGTGTCCTGATACACTCTGAGTGTGTCCTAATACACACTACACGCTGTCAGTGTGTCCGGACACACGTATTCACACACTTGCTATTTATTTATATTACTACAGCATTATCTAACCATTTACAAATAAAAGTCCAATTCACTATTATTAAATAGATAGAACTTATAATATAACTAATTTTCAACAGTGTAATACTTTTCAATACAGCACTCTATTCTTTTTAATTAGTGCCGTTGCTATGTTTTTTCTGTACTTTCATATTGCTTTGTCTCCTCAGTTTAATAAACTCTTTACTACATTTGCCGTGGGAAAGGAAATCGCGTGATTATTGAGTAAGATAGGCAAATACCGACCAATTACCGCACTCAGTGGCTCATGCTACTACCACTGTGCTCAATCTGTCCGGTAATAGGGCCAGCATAAGGTTGTCCCGTAATAGAGCCATCATAATGTTGTCCCATTCGATAGATGTATTGGGGCCATCACAATCTTGTCCTATTCTGTCCTGGTAATGGGGCCATCATAACGTTGTCCCATCCGATAGATGTATTGGGGCCATCACAATCTTGTCCTATTCTGTCCTGGTAATGGGGCCATCATAACGTTGTCCCATTCGATAGATGTATTGGGGCCATCACAATCTTGTCCTATTCTGTCCTGGTAATGGGGCCATCATAACGTTGTCCCATTCGACAGATGTAGCTATTTAATAAAGAGCAACCGTTGCATATCTATTCCCTTTAAAGTGATGAAACATCTACCTTCATAATGACTGTTTCGTTGACATGAATCACTTTTAACACATCTTATATTCTCTGTAAAAGCCATGAAAGTAATTAGTCTCTGCATGAATATACAAATAATATTCCACTAGGAATGAACTCTTACGGTGAAGAACATTCATACAATATCTATTTACAGTCAATACAAATAATATTCCACTAGGGATGAACTCTTACGGTGAAGAACATTCATACAATATCTATTTACAGTCAATACAAATAATATTCCACTAGGGATGAACTCTTACGGTGTAGAACATTCATACAATATCTATTTACAGTCAATACAAATAATATTCCACTAGGGATGAACTCTTACGGTGAAGAACATTCATACTCGATGAAAGTGAAAATTTTACTTTGTCTTCTCGATGTTTGATCTCGATCGTATAAGAAAAATTAGCTATATAAATTCTTGTATGATCGAAATTGTGAAACTGTTCTATATCTCAGTACTTACCCTAGTTCTTCTCACCTACTTTACTGATGGTGGTTTCCCGTTTCAGAACTTTTTCAGTAAGAGGAGCATCAAGAACCTACCCCTCAAACGCACCAAATCCGTCACAAAGTTGGAGAGGAACAAAAGAGGTGGAATATTGGCCTCCAACCACAGCATACAGTCCGCCAGGGTAAGCAGTGGGGTGGGGGGTGAATAGAGGGTGGGGAACAGGGTAAGCAATGGGGTGAATGTTAGATTTGGTTGTTTTTTGAATATTTATCCGATTTTGTCGTAACTTGAATGCTGATTATCTTCGCAAAATGCGGAAGGTTATGTTATAGTCATATATCAATTTATAATCTTGTTATTCACGTAACTCAAAACATTCAAACAAATTGCCTGAAATTTGGTGGGAAGATTGTTCGTTATCAAGGAACCAGTTTATTAGATTTTGGTAGGAGACGGGTTAAAAGATCAAGGTCTTTTTAACTCTAAGATTATTGGATGGTCAAGGTCATTTATAAGCGTCGACGTCTCGACGAAGGTATGCGCTCTACGAGTGCCCGTCATCTAGTTGTACATGGGATTAGTGCTGATTTTCTTTTACTATTTATAGTAAATTGATTCAACATCCGTTGTATGTTGATAGAATTTTCTATTTCAATTTCTCTACCCGTTCAACTTTCTCCCAAATTTTCTCTAAGTGCCTGCCTCACCTTTCTCTCCTCTTTCTCACCATCTCTCTTCTCTCCAGTCTCACCAGCAGGCTTCTCACCATCTCTCCAACACCAACATCACCAGTCAGGTTGTCAGCAGTCCTGCCAATTCACCAGCCAGCAGATTGAGGAGCTCTCAGTCGCATGAAAGTTTGCTGGCAAGTCACAACCACCAGATGATGAGCACACTTGACCTGGCTGCTGGTGAGTTGGAATGTCATCCACCAGAAAATAAATAGGGTTGTTCAATAAAAAAAAAAATATTTTTAATAACTGCAATCTATTTTGATTGCTTACTAAATTTTTTATAGCAAAGAACTAACGGTTCTGTTTTTCCACAGGTGAAGCAGTCATCAAAACTCTTCACGAGAGCATTTTAGGACAGAAATTCTGTTTCCAGGTAAGTTTTGAATGTCGTAATCGTAGCAGAGTAGCCAGTAGGTACACTGTAGAAACACTGATAACATTTAAAAAAAAAAACATGTGATAGCTATACATGTATCATATTTTTTAAGAGATTTATCGTTTAAATTAAAGAAAACATGGGACATTTATTTATTTTAAAAAAATCCAGAAAACAGGGGATATTCATTATTTTAAAATTAAAAACTGACCACTTATAAATATTTAAAAAATCTTTATTTTAGACGTTTGGTGATTTGAGAAAATGTTATTCAGATCTACTTATTCATTTGCAGTCACAAAGTTAGCTATAAGCGAACTGTGTCAATTAATTGTTACAACATTATGTCCTATTTTAATTATTTGTTATATTTATTTCTCTAAAACTATATAGTTATATAGTAAACCTCATCTGAACCCACTTTTGCACAACGATGTCAAGCTTAAAACTTTACTATCAATATAAACTCCTTCATAATTCAGAGCCACTTCATATCTCACGTGCGCTAGATAGCTTTCTATGATTGAAATATAAGAAAAACTATGGCTATATAGGGATAAGTGTCACGATTTTCTCGATGTATATCATTTTCTATATTTTTATCACAGAAAACTATTTTTACTCAAGTGCATTTCATAACTCAGGTCCTCCATTACTCGAGTGCTTCATAATGTGTTATTATAATAACCTGACTAACTTATCACCCCATTTCAGATCTCTTCTCCCTCTGGTGTCCGGTACTTCAGTTGCAGATCTGCGGAGGAAAGGGACAAGTGGGTGGAGTCCCTTAGGAGGGCTGTGAACCCAAATGCGGACCACAAGTGCAGGGTCCACAATGCCATCAAGATAAATATTGTGGAGGCTAAACACATTCAACCAAAGAAAAAGTAAGTCGCGATGACTTCAATGAATTAAAAAGATATCCTTAGAGTAAGTTCCGAATTATCGGACAGTTCCAGAGTTTCGGACAAGTAAGATAGAAATTCATACTAAAAATTAAATTGCTAAAAGTTAGTAGCTATATATTTCTTCTGTTGAACTGTCAGATAATTTACTCTAGTTGTTAGAACTGGGGCCTTCGAAGGTTATGGTGGGGCCTTCGGAGGTTATGAGTGGACCCTATTTAATCTTCTATGGCCTTATAATAACTTTAATTCCTAAAATCGTTGAAATTCTAAAGTCCCGTGTGTTGCAGGTACTTCTGCGAGCTGCATTTAGATGGGGCTCTCTATGCACGCACTTCCTGCAAACACAAGCAAGAACTGTGTTTCTGGGGAGAGAACTTCGAGTTCAAGAACCTTCCCTCAGTACAGACGATATCCATTGCCTTGTACAGAGAGGGGGAGAAGAGAAGAAAAAAGGTAGCTATGACTATTTATACTTGCTGAAATTAGTCAACAAATATCACTTTTACTATAAATTTCCGTGAAATTTCCTTTAGTTCAACTAGGATTGATGCGGTTGCCTAATTTGAAATATATTGCACCTATCTTGAAATATCTTTAATGCTCTTTTACTTTGAACGTGTATATTCTCTTTCCAGGACAAGCACACGTTGATAGGAAAAGTGAACATTCCTTCTGCTAACGTAACGACCAGATCTGTTGTAGAGAAGTGGTACCCTGTCGAAGACCCTCTCAATAACAACAATAACAAGAACAGCAGTAGATCTACCAACTCCAAAGAAAGCACACCGTCCCTCCGTATCAAATGCTCCTTCCAAACTGTCCACATTCTACCTCTGGAACTCTACAACGATTTCCACCAGTTCGTCCGCTCTAACTATTCCGGTATCTGCGGTCTGTTGGAGCCTGTGGTTAATGTGTCCACCAAATCGGACATCGCTACCACTTTGGTCCACCTCACCCAACACAGTCAGTCTGCAACAGCTCTCATTACCGACATCGTAGTCGCTGAAATCAACAAGAATGATGATGCGCACCTCATTTTCAGAGGTAACAGTGTTGCCACTAAGGCTATGGAAGCCTTTATGAAACTGGTAGGCGAAAGATATCTGCACGATACTCTACAACCCGCTATCGATAAGATATTGGAAGATAATATTGACTGTGAGGTTGATCCCAAGAAACTTTCTAACGAGTCTCTCATACCTAAACACCAACAGAATCTTATCAGCATAGTAAAGAACACATGGGCTAGAATTATTCAAAGTCCCGCAGCCTTCCCTCCTGAATTACGTCAGTGTTTCGTTCTGTTCAGAGAGAGATTACTGTCTATGAATAAAGAGAGTCTGAGTGATAAACTGATATCAGCGTCAATATTCCTAAGGTTCCTATGTCCTGCTATCCTAAACCCCAGCCTCTTCAACATCACCCAGGAATTACCGAACGAAAAGGCTACTCGCAACCTGACGCTTGTGGCGAAAACTCTTCAGACTCTCGTGAACTTCACTAAGTTCCAAGGCAAAGAGCAGTACATGGAATTCATGAACGAGTTCATAGAAGAAGAGCAAGAGCAAATGAAGTGCTTCCTGAGGAGGATATCGACCAGATCTAACTGTGATCAGAGGAGTCTGGAGTATGCTGGTGAAATAGATCTGGGTGTTCAGTTATCAGTTTTGCAAACGCTCCTGACAGAATGTCTACCTAGTATGAAACCTACTACCTCCCAAGAACACTACTACAAAGACACACTCCAGAAGCTTATCAATGAATTAGAAACAGCCAAAGCCAATCCTAATAATGATCTCGTCCATAGTTTAGCTTCCCAAGGGTCCAATTCCACCAATTCGTCCATGTCCAACTCCACTATGATAGAACACCACAAACTGGATGAACGTAGACAAAGACTGCAGCCTCTGACGCAGAATATATTCACATACAATGACCCAACTGCCTTGGGGTCGTACAGTAGTTACCAAAATGCTTACAACCATCATGACACGAGTAACAATAACAGCATGAATAGTTACAATGATTTCAATCCAAACACTAAGCAGTACAATGGGCAGACTAGTGTCAATCCCGAATCCCCCCGATCATGCACCCTTCCTAGAAATCAACCGGTACCTACCTTCAGAAAACCAGCGATGGACTTACAAACTGACGATGACTATGTTCACTTCTCTGCCTTACCTCAAAACAATTCGCCCCAGAAGATGCCTCATCCTGTTACTCACAGTTTCAGTCAGAATGACGTACCCACAGGGTCAAGTACACCATTACACAACCATCACAGGCACTTTGGTAATCACATGATGAGGTACTACCAACCTAACGGCAATTACTCTCACTCACCAGCTAGCATGAGTCCACAGCAGTGTGCTCACGTTGGTAATCCTGATGATATGCTTAACTCTAGTAATGACTATGACCAAAATCTGTCTGCTGACTGTGGTGATATTGGCAATATGAAAGGCTCGCACACATCAATATCTCAACTGTCGAACAATGCTTCTTCTGGTTACCAAAGCTTTGCCTACAGTCAGTCATCAAGTCCTGTAGACCCAGTCATTACTAACAACGATATGACTAATAATAATCAGAAGAACACCTCTACGGGTGGTGGTCTTAACAACAACAACCCTAATATCGCCCAAATGCCACAAATTACCCACATTACCCAGCCTTCACCCCAGGTTGCTGCCCTAGCTTTTAATAACCCTATGTACCACTTAGATAGCGGCTCCCCTCGATCAAATAATAGCAAGATGCACCCGTCACAAGTGATGCCACATCATTTTCTAGTTAATGGTCCCCACAGCAGACCATATCCTCTAAATCACAGTCAGAGTAGTCACTCAACAGTAGGTTTCAATAGCAACCAGTATTCTGGTCATCACTGTAGTTCATCACTAAGTTCTGCACAGAGTGTTGAAGATTTGGTGATGGGTAGTGTTAAAGGGAGTGATGACTCTGGCTCTATGATATCATCCACTTCAACTCCCCCACCAATTATATCCACTGCCAACGATGCCAAAAACTACCTCGACAACAAGAACAAGAAGTCAACTGCCCCGAGAACCAATCCTCGAGTTCTACCCTCCAACAAGACTCCTTCTTGGAGTCAGAATCCTTCCAATGAGCTCCATTCCTCCGTCACTAACATCCCTAGCTCCTACAACATCAACAACAACCCTAAAGTTGGGAATAATTACGAGCTGCACCACTCCGCTTCCGATTTGCTGACGTACTCGCAGAATAAAAGGGGCCCGCGCAGTCACAGGCGTCAGAGTGCGGAGTTCGCTCCTTCTCGCCAATGGCAGATTCGAATGAACAGCAACTATGAGAGTACGAGCGACGATACTTCCAGTGACGAGAACAATGTACGCAAGAGAACGAGCAGAACGACGCCAAGTAATGGAAAAGTTTCAGACTATGAAAGTATTGAGAAGGTGAGTAGCTAACACTTGCATATTTCTTTTAAGTTTGAAAAATAGTTATATTGCAGTAAAAATCTTATCTGGATTATTATTAGATGCATTAAATATATTTTTTTTTTGCAGTGCGAGGACGAAATTCATAACCTGAGAAGGATACTCAACGATATGCAAATGGAACTGAAGGACAAACAAAAAATTTCCTCCTCTTCTGCTGGCTCTCACAACTCTTCCTCCTCCCCAATATCATCCGCTACCTCCTCCAACACGCCTCCCTCCCCCGCCCCAACCTCCCCTTCCATCTCCGGCTTCGTCCCCACTGACGATTCCCCCTCCACCGCGGGCATGAAGAGCGTCTTGCAGCGGGGAGAGAGTCTCAAGAAGTTTGGTGAGGCTGGGTCAATGGAGAGACGGAGGCCCAAGCCCGGTTCTTACCCCCGGGGTAACTTCAACTCCAAAGGGGGCGTTGAGACCCAGAAATCTGTAACTGCGGAAGGCAAAAATGGAACCCAAGTCAAGGATCTACTAAGCACGTGAGTTTTAATATATAAAATAGAGGCAACAGTCAGTGATTTATTTGAGAACTTTTTCGTAAAAAAAATTTTTTTTTTAATTTTTCGTAAATTTTTTAATTTTTCGTTAATTTTCAATTATTTCCGTAATTTTTCAGAATTGTGAGCCTTCAGTCTCAACGCGATGACATTCTGATGAAGCAACAGCAGCAAATTTCTTCATTGGATCACACCAACAATAAACTCATCGATACCTACCAACAACTCATGCAACAAATGTTAGTACACTTGTCCAATGACTTTTTTTTAGTCTTGAGTATCTTTATTTAACTCTGCAAATAATACAAAATTTATATACTGAAGCTATGCTATAAGTTATCGTCATTATTAAATTAATAGTTAATAAAGTGTGGATAGTTAAATTTTATTAATTAGAACACTGTATTCTTCACAGTAGTATAAAGACCATTACTTTTCAGAAATAATATGGACCTGAGTAAGATCGATGCGGACACCTCTGATGCCCTTGCAACCATCTCCAACGGTGGCAACTCCATCGTCAAACCTACCAATGGTTCTAGTCAGTGCTAGACTATATATAGTCCTAGGACCTTGCCCAGCTATGGTCCACTGCCCAGCTATGGTTCACTGCCTAGCTATGGTTCACTGCCTAGCTATGGTCCACTGCCTGACTAGCACCATGGAGTAGCTCCAGGAGGATAGCCTCCACTGTTCTTGTCACCAAGTTACTTGGACCGTCTTGAAGAGCATCTTGCTGACATTTTAGGTACCTGCCAATAATATAATTTACTGGGTGAATGAAGAATACACGGTTATGTGAGTGTGTGAAGGTATTTATTCAAATCATTTCCCTATCTAAAATGTTTAATTTAAGTTGATAGTTAGTCTATTTTTTCTTGGGAAAAGCCTGCCAGTTATTTTTCAGTCAGTTTTTTTTTTTTTTTGGAATATTCTTTGTAAGATATCTTTCTCTTCTATTTATGTGAAGATTATAGGAAGCTTGTGAAGAGATCTTATTTATGCTTGATGTTCTTGATGTGTCCTTAAATTTTCGACATCAACGTGTATTGTAACCGCTAATTGTTACATTGAATTGTACTCCGTGTTATAATTAAATAATACTTGAAAAAAAAAATCTTAAAGTTCTTTGCATCTTTTTCTTTTTCTCCAATTTCTCGTTTGAACCTCTAGGTTTAAATTCAATTTGTTAGTTCTAAGTGATCTCCACGGACAATAATGATTGAAATCGACTGAATTAGTGGCTAAATCCTTGTACATATTTCCATAGACTGTATATACATAACCTTTATTTTATTTAATATCATTTCAAGAGGTAAGAACCGACTGTACGCTGAATCCATGTTAACTTAACCTTTTTGGTTCGAATTCGGTTCTACCTTTAGTTGATCGGACACCAAAGATTGTTTTATTTTAGTCGTCTTCTCCAAAGGATTGTTATTTGTAAGCTTGTTTCGTAGGTTGTACATAGTCATACATGTTGATTCATTCTAGCAAGTTATAATAAGTGTTCTAACCCAAACTGCGTAGTGTCCGAATCCATCTGAACCGAAATACCTTTCCAGTTCTGATCTCAATATTTTCAGGCATTAAATACAAATTTTAAAGGATTGAATACAAACTTTAAAGGATTAGTAGGTTGAATAAAATCTTTATAGGTTTCAATGCAATCTTTTAATGGTATCGAACTCCAACTCAATTTGTCTTATTTTGTTAAAAGTACTTTTTATTACTATTAGATGATTTTCCTTAATTTGTTATGATTCTTTATTAACATGTGTATAAAAGCTTGCGAAGTTTATTCAATATAAATATAACTACATATCTATTTGAATTTTATTTCCTCCCTTCTGAAAAATGAGAAACTTAATTGCAATATGCAATAAGTTTCAGATTACGATTAATAAAATGATGGAAAAGAAAACTATTTCTTTAATTGGAATCACATTGAAAAATAATACAAGCAGATTTAAATAATTTAATTGCTCATTTATTTTAATCTCTGTTTAGTTAAATTTTTGATTACAGTAGCTATAAGTTATTAGGAAGTGATTCCTTTTTTTGCGTATTTTAAAGGCACTCATAATGACTCATTATTTATGTTTAAACTTTTTACATGCTCTATTAATTGATAAAAAGATCTAAAAATGATAGATAAAATTATTCCAGTCTAGAAACCTTGTAAAAGACAAATGGGAATGTTCTTTATTATTCATGACTATAAAAACTACATATGAATAGAAACAAAATAAATCACCTATTCCTCCTCATAAAATAAATTACAATTAAGAAAATTCATTGTATATATCTTTATTATATCTAAACATGTTACCTTTATACAATAGTTTTATCATCATTAATAGGGTTGTGACAATTTGCGTTTAAAATCATAGATCCTGAAAAGATTATAGACGGAGAGAATTAAACGGTATTCAATCGTTCTAAATCAGCGGCATATAGTATTCGATACCATTTCGTCTATATGATATTCCTAAGATCTATGACTTAAAACTTATATTGTTTCAACCCTAATCATTATATCAAATAAAAGGAACAAATACTTCCTAAAAGTTTTGAAGTAATATTAATAAGACACAAATGGCAGGTTTACATTATCGTACGTCTGGAAAGTAACCTTACACTAGCACAGTCGGTATTTATCGCCGAGCTGATATTAGTACTAGTAAATATATGACAAAGTATAAAAAGTATAAATGTGCTTATTATAATAATTATTTGAATGGTATATATTAAATGATCCAAAATATTTTAATGTACTACAATTTAATGTCACAATTGTCATCAAAATATTTAGTATTTACATCACTAATATGTTGATAAAGTTTCAATTAAGTCATTAAATATTTAAATGTAAACAAATTCAATCTTAGAAACCTATTGTCTAAAGTTATTAGCATAAATACATATATTTCACTTTCGATACCAATATTTCATTGTGTATGATAAAAACATTAATTATTACAATAATTTAAACAAAAAGAGATGATACATTCACAAGCAGTAGATTTGCTTCTTTATATTTATCATAACAGTTCCATTTTTATTATACAGTGAAGGTTGAGTACGGATATTCCTTAAATAATTAATTACAAGGCGAATACTCATCAATTTCTTTTCTGTTAAATGTGATATGTTGTATAACAGCTCTACAAATTAAAAGCATTAATAGAACTTTTTTAATTTAGAGTGACCTTTAAAAGCTAACGGAATAGTGGCATCGAAACATTATTGAACGTTAATGTCAATTACCTAAAGTACTCTTCAATAAAATTACTGAGCATAACACACAAGTTGTATTACTGATGTCTGACTGACATTGGCTTAATGCTATTATGTAACAAGTTAAAACCTTTGTTATCATTAAATAAAAAGATCTATGTTGACAAGCTAGAAAAATGTTAATGGAATGTATTGGTGAAATATTATGGTATGTAGAACACTTAGTGTCCATAATTATAAACAATGTTTTAACCCTTCACTACGCGCTCTATTCACATTTGATGGTTAGTTTAACCCTTCACTGCGCACTTTATTCACATTTGATGGTTAGTTTAACCCTTCACTGCGCACTTTATTCACATTTAATGTTTTTTTTTATATTCTTTGGGCTTTACCTCTTATTTAATTTATTTGCTAAATACTTTATAATATAGACAGAGATAATTAAATACAAGTAATGACAAACTTCATTTAAAAGAATTAATTCACTTACTTAGTTATAAAAATAATTAGATGCTCAAAAAGACTAATTAAATCTAAATAAGCTGTTCAATATTATTAACATTTACATGAATTGTAATATAAAATAAATAAAGATATTATCCAATATAATAAAACCCTACCAACCGATTGTACGGTTATTGGACATTTTCAATTTTTTCTTTCATCGGTCATTTAAGAAGAAACGATACAATAATAATTTTATTTTTATTGGTATCTATGATCGCTGCAGGTATCATACATACCAATTAAAATTAAATTAAAACAATGTTAAAAACAATTTTTCTAAAAGTAAAAGTAACTTTTCAGTATAAGCTATAGAAGTTAAGAGAGAGATGAGGTGCAGAATTTGAACAGCTGTGCAAAGAAACATAATTGCTGGTAGGGGACATAAGTCATAACTAAGGTTGTGACATTTTGTAAAAAATATGCTCTAAAAATATAAATTCCATGTAATCATAAGCGCGACATTAAAAATATTGTGTAGAACCCTTCTAGTTTAGCGATAGGAAGTTCCAATACCCTAAATTTTGATGTCGTTTATAACATTCATGGAGTTTATAGTTTTAAGAGCATATTTTTACAAAATGTCACAACCCTGGTCATAAGTCATAGCCATAAGTGGTATAATTTGAGCCTTATATGGCTAGGGTTGTGACAATATCCTCTATGAAATAGGATTTGAAATAAGTTCTATAAACTTTAATAGTGTCACGTGGATTCAATGTGCACATCGTCTGACAAAGTTCAGTCACAGTTATATTAGACACACTTTAAAGGTTATTAGTTACATTGAACTATGAAACGTCGAACAGAATTTAGATGCTATACAATTAACGTTCTACAAAAGTTAATGTGCTAAAGCATGAACCTTAATTTCCTGAATGTTCCAATAAATTTGGCAAATATTGCTGGGGCAAATGTCATCTAAAATACCTATATACTTACTTTTTTTTTGAAGATATTCATTTTTAGTTGTATCTAGGGTAGTTTTTGTTCATATGGCGTATCTCTGAGCAGAAAATATAGTAGTTTCATAAAAATAATAATTATTCATGGAAAGATTATTTTCCAATAGAAAGAATATATTTTTCTTAATGAGAATATTATTTTTCATATTAGGAATATGATCTATTTCAAATACACCTAAAATTATATTTTTAGGCAAAAAAAGCATATTATCACAACCCCATACTTAAGTCTAACCCCACTTGATTCATTCTATAGTCTTTATCATGTTGAAGTATGCACATAGATCATTAATCATCTTTTCACACTTGCACACATCTGCAGAAACATGTTTAAACAACTTTCAAACATTTCTGAATAGACAGAAAATTTAAGAGTATTAAACCACAGATTTTATTTTTCAAAATAACTATTTTTCAAAAACAAAGTAAATCATTTAAAAAACAAATATTTTCAATGTTCATAATTATTTTTGAAAATTGTGTAGAATTATCATAAAAAAATCACCAAAATATCTTTACTTCAATATTTCATGGTACCATATAAGAATTTTAAAAAAAACTGAATTAAGAGTACAAAAAATTATTTGGAAGAAGGTATCACAAATCCATGACGGCAGAAAAGCTACTCCACAACAAGGAGAAATGTAAAGTAGATAGTAGACCCAAATTCTCGTTCAAAATTTCTAATCAACAAAAACATGATATTACATTGATGTACACTAAATTATATACATTGACTAGAACAACAACAAATATCGAATTTAGATAAAATACTATAATATTTAAAAAAATTCTACTTTAGAGATCCATACTTCACAATTCAAAAGAAAATAGCGTCGAAGTTACCGGTAATAATTTTCGCACTACGGAACACCCTTCTTGCTGAACCTTCCAGGTGTTAGTTTAAACTGTTTCTACACCTCTTTGGAAGTTAGGTATTAGGTCAAACCTATTACTACACCTCTTTGAATGCTAGGTATTAGGTGTAAGTTGAATATCTCCGTTGCTGACTATCGGCGCTTCGTCTTCTTTCGTCGCTTTTCGGTAGAATCTGAACTCCAGCGTGAAGTAGAGAGCGAAACTCAGCACCACGAAGATGATCATCATAACCAGTTTGTTCTCGTTGCACACCATCGGTTGCAGCAGATAATTCAAAATGAAGCCAGAAGACTCCAGTATGGTCAGGCATGTGAAAGCTTCTTCCAGTTTCGAGGAGAAAATTACTCCGATTAGAGCTGAAAAATAAAGTTAGAATTTAGATTAAGAGGGAATATTCCCTAAACTTATTTTGTCGATACAGTATAACTTTTCAATAGTGGACTCCTTTATAGTGAATGTAGAATCTAGAGGAAGAGAAATACCCCGTAAAGTGAACATATTTCCTTTAGTCTGCCATGAATTGGTCATTAGTTTTCAGAAACTTATGCTTTTCAGGGCAGACTAAAGGATATTTGTTTAATATACGAACTAATTCTCTTACTCAGGGTTCTACATTCACTATAGACGAGTCCACTGTAGAGGAGTTCTACTGCAGCACTATAAAGAAAGTGAATATTCGCTATATATGGATATATCATATACTTCAATATAAAATATCACATGCTGCAAGATATAAACTGAATTAGAAATTACAGTTACAATATAGGCAACCGTTTAAAAGGAAAATTTATATACTATTTTGAATAACGAATAATAGAGAATAATGAATAAATTGAGAGAAAATAAGAATAATTATATATTAGATTATTCCTATTTATTAGTTTTTATTGCAATCATTTATTCTATTTTTTATTTATTGGTCGTACCTTTAGTCTGCGATTGGTACACGCTGTCAGCCAGGCCCCAAAACAGGGGAATGACGAACAGGAGTGACGTCACGTCTGAGAAATGTGTCCAAATGAACATCAAAATAATGCCCAGCAAACTGAGGAGTGAGGCTAGGAAGAAAATCAAGATCCTGCCTTTGTACTTAACCAGGGCCACGAGTAGGAGACATCCTACGGAGTTGAAGATGCCAAAGGACATCACGAAGTATCCTATCATGTTGATACCTAGGGCACATGCGATGTAAGCCTTAGGAAAGAAAAAATGCAGGTCATCATTAAAAGGGAATTTACTAATTGAATATAAATTTAAGTTAGGTCAGATTTGATGCGTCGAATGTGAAGAAACATGTCTGGTAAGACTTAATTGTTTATATATCGAGTGATCATTTTCATATATTATAATAAATAATTCAAGTATATAGTTAAAATTGTATCCTGCTACAGAATAAAACCATTATTATATCGTAAACTATGATATAGGTAACGGTTACTAATATTAAAAATAAGTAAAGGTGAAACGTGTACTAATAAAAGGGTGCCAAATGTTGCTGCATTAACTCACTGACTTAACTTTAAAATTATATATAGGTATAGTAACTATATTATTTACTTAACTGTTCCAATATTGTCACACGACAAACTAATATTTTAAGACAGAAATAATTCTTCTAACCCTTTGGATAAAATATTTTGTATTAATATTACGATTCGAAAGCTACCACTCAACGAAATTAGTTTATGGATTTCAGTTGGCATGTCGATATTACTTTAGAGGTCGCAATTCCATCAGTCATGGTTAAATGGAAATACACTATACCGTGAATTTTAAGGTCATTTTAGGCTTATTCATTTCAAATCAGGTAAAATGGCCTGACACTCGAAAGTACCAAAGTAATGGACAATGTAATTCATTTATTTATAGACAGATTAGTATGAAATTTTTACAGTATATATAACTTCTGAAAATAAACACATTTTGCTGGTGTAACTTTTTCGATTTAGGCAAAAGTTTTTGATAAAATGAAGATTTTATTTAAAAAATTGATAAGTTTCATCAAATTTGATGACGACCTACCACCTTAAAAATCTTTAAATATCCCTAGAATTCTTTAATTTTCTTTAGATATTCATAGACTCCAAAAATTCAAACTAATACTCACAGCACTGTAGTCTGAAACGATGTAACCGTGACTGAAACCTGCGTACATGGCCATGAAGTACAGTAGACTCATTTTCTTGGTGAAAAGCAGGTCGAAAGTGTTCTTAATAGCATCGAAGTTATTAAGAGGACCTGCCTCACTGGTAGGTGCAGGTCTGTCATCGTACCTGTACAATTACATAGGGGTACGAATTAACAAACAGTTAAAAATTTGCGATCATATACGAAAAACTAATTGTTTATTTCAATTTGTATCCATGATTTCGCCAGATTCATCAGATAAATTAAAACTCTACCCTAAAAGAAGTTTTTTTTAAACAAAATTAAAACTACTAAAGAAGTATTGGGAAGAATGTGTCACAAATCCATGACGGCAGAAAAGCTACTCCCTACTTTAACCCTTTCTTATATAACCCAATATCAACCCACTTTGATAAAGGTTCAAGGAAAACGGCTACAATGAACATAGCGACTAAGGATATCACGAGGTAAATCCCCAGTAGGACGTAGATGTCATTCTTGTTGGGTAGGGCCCAGAGTTTGGTAGGGGGGCTAAGAGATGAGGGACAGAAGTGAGCACCACAGGAATGAGTGGCATTGGCGGCAAACACAAGGCTTTCGTTCATGTGATTCGAGAGAACTGCAATAAACAGGTTTGGAAGAAAAGTTAAAAATAATTAAAATAGACCTACTTAGATATATGAATTCTTTTTTGTAAAGATTTTATTTTGTTTCATTTTTAATAGGAAAAACAGCAATATATACCTGTATCATATGATAAATTGATCATTAAAAAACATTTTGGATAAGTTTATACTGATAAACATTACCAATTAAATATTCTGACGGTACTAAATAAACAAATATTATCCTCTTATCAACATTGCTCCAATTTTGTAACAATTTTGCCTCCAAAACCTTTGCTAAGTAGGGTAATTGTAATTATTTAGCGATTCATTGATAGCATCTAAAAGGGTGAATTCAGATTTATTGAATCGTTCCACATCTTCGATCATAATGAATAAGAAACGATAGAATAAAAAATATGATTTTCAATTGGTATCCATGATACCTGCAGGTATCATGGATACCAACTAAAATAAAAGTTAATTAAAAATATATACACTCTTCTCTCATGTGATCGATAATGTGGAGCTGTCCAATAACTCGTAATGCACCCTAATTATCATTTACAGCAATATTATCTTTTCACCTGATGAGGAAATAATACTGCCACTGCAGTACGACAACTGCACTACTGCGGTCACGAAGCCAAACATCTGTGCAGTAAAACGCACCGGGTCTGCACCTGCCATGCAGGACATGCTTCTGCTCATCTGCAGGTGTGCAGACAGGTAATTAGGGGCATTGCTATCTAAAGGTATTTAGTAGAGATTAGAAAATATAATTGTTGTGAATAAATTGCCAATGTGATTATGTTTTTTGCTTATTTCACAGAGATAAGGCTCAGTTTATAATTATGTTAATTTTATATTTACTTTAATCTCATATTTACTTTAATTTTATGTTTACTTTAATCTCATATTTACTTTAATTTTTACTTTAATCTCATATTTACTTTAATTTTTACTTTAATCTCATATTTACTTTAATTTTTACTTTAATCTCATATTTACTTTAATTTTTACTTTAATCTCATATTTACTTTAATTTTTACTTTAATCTCATATTTACTTTAATCTCATATTTACTTTAATCTCATATTTACTTTAATCTCATATTTACTTTAATCTCATATTTACTTTAATCTCATATTTACTTTAATCTCATATTTACTTTAATTTTTACTTTAATCTCATATTTACTTTAATTTTTATTTTAATCTCATATTTACTTTAATTTTATACTTCTTTAATTTCACATTTAAGTTTATTTCACAATATTTTAAGTTCAAATTTATGTTTATTTCATTTAACATTTATTTTTATTTTACATTTATAAGAAAAAATAAGACATATAGAAGAAAAGACGTCAACGAGTTGACTTTAGTTATCATTATTTCATTAAACACAATTTGGAATATTAATTTTATGGCTGTAGAAAAGCTACTCGATGTTCGTACATCAGCAATGCATTGGATACTGATTTAGTATACAATTTTTCAGTGTACGCATACGAGTAGAGTAGAAAAAATACCATCTGATAAAATACCACAGGGTATTTCATTAGACATTGTTTTATACTTTATTAAAAAAAAAATAACTGAAAATAAAATGCGTACCTGTGTGACGTAAATCCCCAAACTGGGCCACATGAGTGAAGCCCCTACACCAACTAAAATACCGGTGAAGATGAGACCGAAGTGGGTGATGTAGAACTGACCAAGGATGTAGATGAGGTAAGTGAAGAAGCCAAGAAAGATACTCCACTTCACAGACAGCTTATTGATGAGCCAGTTGACGAAGAAGATACTGGATAGCAGCATTGATATGAACATGGCGGCAAGGGAGTGCGATCCATTGGCCCTGAAAATACATTTTATAAATCTTAAAAACCTAAAATTACTTTGAACAATAATCATAATCATTATGGTAGAGTTTCATAAATCTATAAAAACAATCATAACCGAACCCTAGAGCTTGAAAATACCAATGCTACTCAAATGGTAGTATATTGAAGACAATAACAACAATCGGGGTAGTTTACTAGAGTTACTTGTTTATGGATGACTGCAAGATAGCTACTCCGTGAAAGCTGGTGAGAATTAGGAAGAAAGAGATACTCAGCAGCACCAAGTTCTTCCTCATACTGTTGTAGTTGTCAGGTTTTTCGGAGTGAACGGAGCTAGAGTTGTAGGACTTGACAGATAATGTGGAGGAGTCGGCATCTTGGGATCTGCGGTCCCACTCCTTGCCTGGCAAAAAAAAAATTGTGAAAAGTTAGGGTTAGATTTTAGGTTAGAAATGATCAGATAGTTCCACATTTTCAATCAGAATTTTAAAACAACTCACCCATTTCATTTAATAAAATAAAACTAATAAACATAAGACTTAGAAATTTATTTCTTTGAAAATAGAGTAAATTTTTTATTTTAAAATATTTTAAATGATAGCTGCAATTCACTAGAGAATATCGTGCGGTCTGTTCTAGCATATCATCCAGAATAGTTACATCACATCCGAAATTTCATGCGGAAATAGGTTTTTCTTCATTGTTGTTTGTTGTTTTACAATGTAACAAGCATGCATGGATTTAAGATATCCTCACCGAAGAAAATCATTTGGTGTTAGATAAGGGATAAGTCCAAAAACGAGATATTTAACATTTTCAAATATTGTCCTCAAGAAGAATTAGTTTCCCGATTGCGTGGACGGTTACTCCATTTTTTTTACAACAATAAATTGAAATCCAACTCTTCAATGATTGACCAAAAAATTCTCAAATCTAATCTTCAATTTTTTGGTACGTTTAATACTTGAATCTGAGCGATAACTTTAATTACCAGTGAATGTAACACAAACAAAGAACATACAGAAACTGAAGAAGTTATTAAAGCATCAATGATGAAACTCCTACTTCTACTAATCCTGGAGAAGGTGATGAGACGGATCATAAAAAGAGGGCGAAATTATCTAGCAAATTGTAACTCTCAGTTAGAGATTATCATTTTAATAACCAAATGAAAATAGCTCACAAATCTACAATTTTTTTATTTTATTAACAAATAGAATGGGTCAGTTGATTGGTATCCATGATACCTGCAGGTATCATGGATACCACAAGTTAAAATAAGCTAACATGTAAAACGGATATTTTCTCATACATGATCGAAAAGATGAACTGTCCAATAACTCGTAACGTACCCTACTCTATGTATAGACGTTACCTGGAAACACTCCATAGGTGCTATCGCTGTCCCTGGCCATTCTTCTATCTTCCATATCACAATAACATTATTAGACAGAACATAGCTAAAAAATCTGCAATGAGTTAGTTAGCGCTGTTACGAGAGAGACAATGTAAAGAACAACAATCGTAACGAAGATGTAGAGCTGGAAAGAGAATGAAGTCTATACAATATTAGTTTTTGAATTGAACAATATAAGTTTTTGAATTAATCAATATTTGTTGAATTACTAAACAATATTTGTTGAATTAAAAAATATATGTTGAATTAAACAATATTTGTTGAATTAAACAATATTCGTTAAAATTTAACAATACTTGTTGAATTAAAGAATATTCGTTAAAATTTAACAATATTTGTTGAATTAAACAATATTCGTTAAAATTTAACAATATTTGTTGAATTAAACAATATTTATTGAAATGAACACTCAATTTTTGTTGGGATTATACATGCAGTATATTTGTTAGATTTAATAATTTTTTATGATTGTAATTTACAGTATTTGGTATAATCAACAAATTTTGATTCTATTTTACTGAGTGGATTCAAACAGTATTGGCTATGATTTTTTGTTTGTTAAATTCGAACAATACTTGTCAAGATAGAAAAACATTTGTTAATTGAAAAATATTTTAAAACCAATTTCTAATACATTAAATAAACACTATTTTCTGTTAACAATATATACAAAATTAAATTTTAAATACATTTATTAATAATGCAGTTATTTAAAATCAGTAAAATAGCTTCATCTAATATCTGGTTAATTTTCTTTAATTTCAATTAATGTATTACACTCTCATCATTTATTATCATTATTATCCACTTATTCTATATAAATTTACTCCTTTTTGAGTTCTCTTAATTTAACCTTCAATATTAGTATTGTTTTGTATGTTAAATAAATAAATAGATAATTACCTAAGTTTCGGGTTTTTAAAGAATTTTCACAGGTGTGGAGAAAATTCTATTCATTACTAGCGGGTACCCGTGCAAAATGTACGGTAGCATGCATTTATTATTATATTTTTTTTTAATATTGAAGTACATTACTTATTGTGTTTATTCATACACATTACACATCCCGTTTTCCATTACATTTCATAAGAATTAGGTACCAGTAAAGAAAATTTTCTGTCCCGTGACGTCATCAATTTGTGTAGAATACTGTCGTATAGATCATAAATTATTATATAAGATAGTTGTATAAATAACTACAGATTATGAATATTAGTCAAATAATCACATTATGAAAAATTAAAACAATAAGCTACATCGATCAGTTCAATGCTTGAAATAGAAGAAATACAATTTCCATATATAGGTAGCAGCTGATATTCCATTCATTTAAATTAATCAATATAATTATGTAAAATTCGCTATAATTTGATTGAATATATTATAAATATTTTTTATTTAGAATATTTATTCATATTCCCATCCTTCAATATCAATATTACAATTAATTATTATATTTTCAATCGTGAAAAATATGTCATTTATTTTCGTGAGAAAAAATAATAACCAGCGTAGGATTTTATTTTTAATTTTCTAATTATCATCATATCTTGAAAAGTACTTAAAATTTCGAAAAACTGTTAACACAGATATTTTTATAGACTATCTTTACATATTGTAGATATTTTTTAGATTCGATTAATGAAAATTTTATTATTTCTTATTTATTTCGTATGTTACAATGTATTTAGTGATTTGAATCCTTATCTATTCCATTATAAATAAAATACGAATAATTCAGAAACCCGTTCGAATTTCGTAAAACAAATCAATAGCGTTCTGTAGGACCATAGACCGAAGGTTTCAAGAAAATTTCAGCTCATTCTGTTGGATAGTCTCAGAAAATATCCTGGAAAGTATGTCGAATTAATTCCTATGTATCCCATTATAAATCAAGTGTTAATAAATTTAACTATCCACACTTCTGGTCCCTCAGATTTAACTAAAGTTATTAATTGAATAATGACGATAATATTATAGCATAGACTCATAGAAATAATAAATTGTTAAATAAAAAAATCATTAAAAGTTAAAACCTAACACATGTAGATTCTAAATAATTATTTATCTATTGAACTTATGCTACCACCTGTTAACATATTTTGTCTAATTTCATTCTGAAAGACAAATAAAGATAAGGAACCTATTTATAGGGGTTATTGACCCTATACTTTGCTATTCTATACACTGTGGTAAGAACACATACAATATTTGATGTCCTCATATGCACGTAAAACAAGATAGGAATATATAAAATATATTCCTATATAATTTCATTGGCATATTTAGGAAATATATGTTATAACGGTAGATATTCGAATGATTTATTTATAGTTATAGTACATGCATATTTTGTTTTAAAATGTATTCGTCGTATTATATTATAATATATTATTGTATATAATTATAATATATTATTGTATAGTATTAGATTAGAATAATATAGTATAACATTATAGTTATTATAGTGCGTTATTATATGAACATTTCAAACAAATGATTACACAAAGGTTATCAATAAAGTAGAACGGATATGAACAATTATTTTGTCTATATAAACTGTATAGTTGTTATAATTAAGTAAATTCAGATATGTTGCGTGGCATGACTAATTTTCATAATAATTATTAATCTCATACTATGTTTAATATTTTGAGTTTTAATTAAAGTAATTTGAAATAGAAAGAGGAAACATTTCAATTAACTAAATTGAACTTTGTATAGCCTCTGTAATTTAAATTTATAGTCTCTATGCTATAATATTAACGTCATTATTCAATTAATAACTTTAGTTAAATCTGAGGGACCAGAAGTGTGGATAGTTAAATTACACACACTGTTTGTTATTCTTTACGGGCAAGTACACTAGTAACTATTGTCTAACTAACCTTGTGAGCAATGCAGTTACTGCAACAAAACACGTACAGATAAATGCATTGTAAAAATATCCATTGATAGAAATTACAATGTGTTGTAACATAATGGAACCCGCAACGATAAATATATCGTAACGATGAAAATATCGTAACGATAAATATATCGTAACGATGAAAATATCGTAACGATAAATATATCGTAACGATGAAAATATCGTAACGATAAATATATTGTAACGATGAATATATCGTAACGATAAATATATATCGTGACGATAAATATATATCGTAACGATAAGTATATATCGTAACGATAAATATATATCGTAACAATGAATATATCGTAACGATGAATATATCGTAACAATGAATATATCGTAACGATATATTTATCGTAACGATAAATATATCGTTACGATAAATATATTCTAGCGATAAATACATCGTAACGATAAATACGGTAACAATAAATATCGTAACGAGAGATAATAAAATAACGATATATATAATATATATCGCCAAGATATGTCAATCTGATTCAATCATGACGATAGAAATATCGTTAAGATGAATATCGTAGCTCAGTTGTTTCAGGTCATTAGTCGGATGTCATTGATTTATTTTTGAAGGTCATTAGAATGGCAAGAAAATATACTATCTGATATTATTACTATAGTAGGTATAGTATAGTAATATAGTATAGTACGTACATAGTATAGTATCATAGTATAGTAGTAGAGTATAGTATTACGTCTGTCAAATAACGTATGGTATTGTAAAGTGATCAATGCATCTCAGGTAGTAAATTTACAACATCAAATCACATTATCTTTAGTGTGCTAAGTGAATTAGACTATAAAGTGGTAAGTGAGAGATATAATAAATGAATATTATAACATTGTTTAACTTTATTGAATTAGTATTGTTATATTAAATGTTTAGTAAGCAATAATTGAGTACTTGGAACCACACTAGATTGAAAAAAAACTTATGAGGTATACACAGTTCTCACATTTATTTAGTAATCGAAAAAACACATTATATTATTTATAACCAATATTTATTAATTATTATACAAATTGAATACGGATATCCTAATAGACAAAAATACAAATATTCATAGTTTGGCAATTTATGTCGAAGTTTAAATGTTTCTTTTAATTCTTTTTTTACACGAAACTGCTGTGTATGCTCTTAGAACAATGGTTGGGAGAGGTTTGGATGAGGTCGACTGGCAGAGACAACCCATTTAGCTTTTTGCTTATAAGTTGTTTGGATTCTAGGACAAAAACTTCCGTGGTCTAAATCTCTCCATGTGAAAAAGGCAGTGATACCCCACTCTTAAAACCCTGTGCAATAGTCCCCCTCATCCCCATCAAAAACCTTATCATGGAATATACCGGTCACCAAATCCTACACATTGTAAATCGAATTCAAAATGTATTATCCATATTTTAAAAGCATCTTAATATGAAACTTAGCTACTTAAACTTGAATTAGTTAGTTGTTCATATAAATACGTAATGATAAAGTGGTGCCTTTTATTTCTAATGGCGGGAATAAAAACTATTTTCATGTGAATGAACTCTCATACCTATACATTTTATATCTACCTACTATTTTATGCAAAAAAACTCGAAACATTAGTGAGTTAGCTACAATACCATTTACGTAAAAAAAGACTAAAGACAAGGAACTTAGAAGAAGCAGTCAGACAGGAAATTTGCTCCTTTAACAAAGTCATCTACAACCAGTCAGTGACAATGCTCATGGATGCAAAAAAGCTACTCCGTGAATGCAGTCACTTACGGATGGAAGAGGAAAATGAAGCCAACAAACCGTTCAACCAAATACCAACAGAAGATCTTAAAATATAACAGAGGGTATAACACTACGACCATATGCAAAATAGGAAAACTGGGTGAAAATAATTAATTTCCAAAAAAAACACAAAATAATATATAAACAACAGTTAGGGAACTAGGGGTAACCCCCCCCCCCTCCCCCATCTACAGACAGGTTATGGGTAGAACCCTTGGGGGGAGAATCAATGACATTTACTTTACACAACTATTAAACGTTTTTTCAAAATAAAAGTTAAATAACAAAAATTTTATCTATGAAGTAACACCACGTACACAATTTATGATCAAACTACCTGTTTACTTTTTCAACTATCACTGTTTTAACGTTGATATCTTCTCAATAATATCATCACACATTTTTAGCATGGTATGTCAGTCCATACTTTGTACGTGTGTTCGCTATAAACATTACCAACACGGAGAAAAGATCACACACAACCTCCCTCTGCAACATTCACAGCTAGACTGGTAACCAGTAATAACTACCTGTAAGTTCGAGAGTGATTCCAATTTCCAGGTGTTGTTAGGTACATACATACAGTACCTACTAGGGTAATTATAGCCTGTTAGAAGAGCATATTGCTAACTGTATTGATAAACATTTCGATTAATTCACTTAGACTGGTACTGCTTCTAGCTCATGTAGTGGTTCTAACTCTTGTAGTGGTTCTAACTCTTGTACTGGTTCTAACTCTTGTACTGGTTCTAACTCTTGTACTGGTTCTAACTCTTGTACTGGTTCTAACTCTTGTAGTGGTTCAAGCTCTTGTAGTGGTTCAAGCTCTTGTAGTGGTTCAAGCTCTTGTACTGGTTCAAGCTCTTGTACTGGTTCTAACTCCTGTACTGGTTCAAGCTCTTGTACTGGTTCAAGCTCTTGTAGTGGTTCAAGCTCTTGTAGTGGTTCAAGCTCTAGTAGTGGTTCTAGCTCATGTACTGGTTCTAACTCTTGTACTGGTTCTAACTCTTGTACTGGTTCTAACTCTTGTAGTGGTTCAAGCTCTTGTAGTGGTTCAAGCTCTTGTAGTGGTTCAAGCTCTTGTAGTGGTTCAAGCTCTTGTACTGGTTCAAGCTCTTGTACTGGTTCTAACTGTTGTACTGGTTCTAACTCCTGTACTGGTTCAAGCTCTTGTACTGGTTCAAGCTCTTGTAGTGGTTCAAGCTCTTGTAGTGGTTCAAGCTCTAGTAGTGGTTCTAGCTCATGTACTGGTTCTAGCTCTTGTACTGATCTAGCTCTTGTAGTGGTTCTAGCTCTTGTAGTGGTTCTAGCTCTTGTAGTGGTTTTAGCTCTTGTAGTGGTTCAAGCTCTTGTAGTGGTTCAAACTCTTGTACTGGTTCAAGCTCTTGTACTGGTTCAAGCTCTTGTACTGGTTCAAGCTCTTGTACTGGTTCAAGTTCTTGTACTGGTTCAAGCTCTTGTACTGGTTCAAGCTCTGGTACTGGTTCAAGCTCTGGTACTGGTTCAAACTCTGGTACTGGTTCAAGCTCTTGTACTGGTTCAAGCTCTGGTACTGGTTCAAACTCTTGTACTGGTTCAAGCTCTTGTACTGGTTCAAGCTCTTGTACTGGTTCAAGCTCTTTTACTGGTTCAAGCTCTGGTACTGGTTCAAGCTCTGGTACTGGTTCAAACTCTTGTACTGGTTCAAGCTCTTGTACTGGTTCAAGCTGTGGTACTGGTTCAAGCTCTGGTACTGGTTCAAACTCTTGTACTGGTTCAAGCTCTTGTACTGGTTCAAGCTCTTGTACTGGTTCAAGCTCTTGTACTGGTTCAAGCTCTTTTACTGGTTCAAGCTCTGGTACTGGTTCAAGCTCTGGTACTGGTTCAAGCTCTTGTACTGGTTCAAGCTCTTGTACTGGTTCAAGCTCTGGTACTGGTTCAAGCTCTTGTACTGGTTAAAGCTCTTTTACTGGTTCAAGCTCTTTTACTGGTTCAAGCTCTGGTACTGGTTCAAGCTCTGGTACTGGTTCAAACTCTTGTACTGGTTAAAGCTCTTGTACTGGTTCAAGCTCTTGTACTGGTTCAAGCTCTTTTACTGGCTCAAGCTCTGGTACTGGTTCAAGCTCTGGTACTGGTTCAAACTCTTGTACTGGTTCAAACTCTGGTACTGGTTCAAGCTCTGGTACTGGTTCAAACTCTGGTACTGGTTCAAGCTCTGGTACTGGTTCAAGCTCTGGTACTGGTTCAAGCTCTGGTACTGGTTCAAACTCTGGTACTGGTTCAAGCTCTGGTACTGGTTCAAACTCTGGTACTGGTTCAAGCTCTGGTACTGGTTCAAACTCTGGTACTGGTTCAAGCTCTGGTACTGGTTCAAACTCTGGTACTGGTTCAAGCTCTGGTACTGGTTCAAGCTCTTGTACTGGTTCAAGCTCTTGTACTGGTTCAAGCTCTGGTACTGGTTCAAACTCTGGTACTGGTTCAAACTCTGGTACTGGTTCAAGCTCTGGTACTGGTTCAAACTCTTGTACTGGTTCAAGCTCTGGTACTGGTTCAAACTCTGGTACTGGTTCAAGCTCTGGTACTGGTTCAAACTCTGGTACTGGTTCAAGCTCTGGTACTGGTTCAAGCTCTGGTACTGGTTCAAACTCTGGTACTGGTTCAAGCTCTGGTACTGGTTCAAGCTCTTTTACTGGTTCAAGCTCTTGTACTGGTTCAAGCTCTTGTACTGGTGTACTGGTGTCTGCACTCACGGATGGAAGAGGAAAATGATTGTAAATTATTTTTTCAATCTATTTTGAATGACATCGCAGTTAAAGAGCATAACCCTGGTGCTATCCTTGAAAACTGCAAGTAACGTTAGAAAATGATAAACAAGGTAAAATTACAATAAAGGTAGGAATGATAAAGAAGGTAAAAATTACAATATAGGTAGAAATGATAAACAAGGTAAAATTACAATATAGGTAGAAATGATAAACAAGGTAAAATTACAATAAAGGTAGGAATGATAAACAAGGTAAAATTACAATAAAGGTAGGAATGATAAAGAAGGTAAAAATTACAATATAGGTAGAAATGATAAAGAAGGTAAAATTACAATAAAGGTAGAAATGATAAACAAGGTAAAATTACAATAAAGGTAGAAATGATAAAGAAGGTAAAATTACAATAAAGGTAGGAATGATAAAGAAGGTAAAAATTACAATATAGGTAGAAATGATAAAGAAGGTAAAAATTACAATAAAGGTAGAAATGATAAAGAAGGTAATAATTACAATAAAGGTAGGAATGATAAAGAAGGTAAAAATTACAATAAAGGTAGAAATGATAAAGAAGGTAAAAATTACAATAAAGGTAGAAATGATAAAGAAGGTAATAATTACAATATAGGTAGAAATGATAAAGAAGGTAAAAATTACAATAAAGGTAGAAATGATAAAGAAGGTAAAATTACAATAAAGGTAGGAATGATAAAGAAGGTAAAAATTACAATATAGGTAGAAATGATAAAGAAGGTAAAAATTACAATAAAGGTAGAAATGATAAAGAAGGTAATAATTACAATAAAGGTAGGAATGATAAAGAAGGTAAAAATTACAATAAAGGTAGGAATGATAAAGAAGGTAAAAATTACAATATAGGTAGAAATGATAAAGAAGGTAAAAATTACAATAAAGGTAGAAATGATAAAGAAGGTAATAATTACAATAAAGGTAGGAATGATAAAGAAGGTAAAAATTACAATAAAGGTAGAAATGATAAAGAAGGTAAAAATTACAATAAAGGTAGAAATGATAAAGAAGGTAATAATTACAATAAAGGTAGAAATGATAAAGAAGGTAATAATTACAATAAAGGTAGAAATGATAAAGAAGGTAATAATTACAATAAAGGTAGGAATGATAAAGAATTTTAAAACTAGTTTGCTAGTCGGTTAAGACTCTAGTCTTAATTAGTTCGATTGATCGATCTTACTGATTTAAATTGAATCTAAGTAAGAAGGAGTAAATAAAACACATCGATAACATCTCTGAATTCGATTATTGCAAAAATATTAAGTACAGGATTACAAGATACAGGTTTTGATTCGCGCACAGTTTAAAAATATACTATGTTCTATGTTCTATGTTCTATGTTCTATGCACAATATACACCGATTCGGATAAGAGGATTTTCAGGACGGAAGGTGATTGTGCTAGACGCACAGCGAAGAGACTCAGGTACGAACAGAACGTGGTTCTTTGGAATCCACAGTCTTTTATACTGGGATCTCAGGGAATAGAAGGGAGTGAAAATCCACTATGCAACAAGTTTTTGCTAGATTTAAGGTCCTTCTAATGTAATACAAAGTAATACTCTAATGAGCTTTTATAAGTCTTCGTGATCTTAAATCCAATGAATTTGGTGAATTTATATCCTCTCCTCCGACAGAACAGATAGATAATTGTGCATAGCCAACTTTTATGATAGGTAATGATAGTTCAAATCCTAAATTATTCTCCTACTTATAACATTTGCAATCAAGATACTATTCAGATATTGCAAGTTAATCCGTATATAGAATTTAGGTAAAAAGATAATTGACTCTTACACATAGTCTCAGAATGCACATATGTTAATATAATATAAGTACAATATTCAAATA
Source organism: Caprella mutica (assembly GCA_947561585.1). Lineage (NCBI taxonomy): Eukaryota > Metazoa > Arthropoda > Malacostraca > Amphipoda > Caprellidae > Caprella > Caprella mutica. The sequence continues at coordinate 57,071 of CANNZV010001450.1, read as the reverse complement.
CAATAATATAATGTAATAATATAATATTCAAATACAATAATAATATTTATATTCATATAAGATTATTATTGGAAAGTAGTTAGAGTTGAATATATATAGTCTAATATTATATAATATATAATATTTGTTTCATATGATTCTAACACTCCTCCGCCTCAAAAAAGTGTGAAAATCTAAGATTTTTACTCTTTCTCAGGTATCTAGTGGTTGGTTGCACCACGCTATAGTACCACGCTTTACTACGAGTTACTATACATACTGCGACAAGGTCATTCGTTAGCTAGCTAGTTTAGTTTCATTCATTATTCTTGAATATGTTATTTCTAATGAATGAATGGTCTAGGTATATTGTAATAAAATACTGGAATATAATTCTAGAGATACAAATTGTTTTTATCCTTATGTCTTACTTTCTTAATTTATCACCGTAAACCCAAGAACACAATACAATTATGATTATAGATAGTTAACTCTCTAGTCATAAAATATAGGTAAATGGAATATATGATTATGCATAGGATAGAATATACTTAAAAGTAAGAATACAATCTTATGCTATATTGCTATATAATCACATGTTACAACAATCAGTATTTAATCAATTTTATCAACAATGGTATAATTTTACAATGTTAATATTAAAAGATGGAATTGGTATGGTTCTGTACCTTGCTCATTGTTGAGGATATTATATTAAAAGGACAATGTTGGAACACTTTACCATGATTTTGAGTATTCGTGGTTTCGTGGTTACATATACTATAGAGGGATGTTCCAGTTTTATATCTGGAGATAACCAGTTTCTCCTCCTTTTTGCCTGCGGCTACTTGTCCGTACTATCAGCTACAGATCTCAGTGAACTAGCATTGGAGTTTTTTACTTCTACTAGACTATCTACTGGACGGACATCTTCATGCTTTACTAAAACTTTCTAAATGAAGTTTTTTAATGAATCACACAGTGACTTATGGAGTCGTTTTTATACTGTTCCATACCATATTCTTAATTCAATTGAATTTATCTTGACTTCCCCTGTGATTCTTTCTATTTATAAACCACATTCGTATTTGTTAGGAAGAATATGATTGTTAATAATATGGAATGAAGAATGACAATTTCATTCTCTGGCTGCTCCAAGGATATCATTAATATCGAAATCAAAAGGTAATTCATCATCTTCTGAAAAAAGTTTATCAATTTGATTTTAATAGAATAGACTCGTGTAAGGTTGAGTCTTATTTAGAATGAAGGGAGGTAAAGAATTAATAACGAAAGATCTTCCTTCCTGAATTATCTACTAGATTTTCTAAGTTAATATTTGAGTTAACATAGCAAATCAATTTACTTCATTTAAGTTAAATCACATTCTACCGGATAAGGGTAGACCTTATTTTGTATCTTTATTCTACAGTCTTATTCTACAGTCTCAGGACAATTTGAATGGGAGTTGGCTCAGAAACATACAACAATCTAATTGTAAAGTATTAGTTAGAAATAGATACCTATTGGATTACCTTACAAAATTTACATAACCTTAATACACATTTATAATTCCAATATCTTGCATATGAACATGAATTATGTTTAAGGTTTCAAATGGAAATATCATCAACAACAAAATATCATCAACAACATGGAGTTTATCATTAAGTCATTAAGAAATTTACAATTCCAGAGCTTAAAACTATGTATTCATACTTATTTACTAAAATTACATCGTCTAATTCAGCTATCTTTAGGAAGTTTTATTGGATGATACTAACAAATAAACCCAGTATTTCGACATCATGATTTGTATTTACTATTCAATCAAGTGTTACAATTTAATTATAATTTCAACAATCTCTGCTTCTTATAATATTCTACTTTTCAGAATTATCATCTGACAATATACTTACTTGATTCGCATAGTTTTATACGATTATTTCTTACTTCGTTCATATGAAGGTTTTATGATTTATACTTCAAATATCAATATATACCAACTGCATTGAATCTTCTTATTCCCCGTACTTTCATTACTGGAGATTTTACGTTAAAGAATTAATTAGTTAAGTTAAACAATAACCTTTAATCAAAATCAACTATTTCTTACTTTTAATTATTACAGGAATATAGTTTGAATCTGAGACTTTCTCAAGATTTTATAACCAAGGATTAATTATAACCCCATCTCGATATTTCCTTCAATCAAAACTAGTTTTTTCCCTAGTTACCACATATCATCCGATAATACATTAACTACGGTTAAGCAGTATTAATATCTAGGTAACTTTAAATCTCTTCACAATATTCAAATTACAATTTTAATATTAACTAGACACAATTTCCAAGATATTTATCTATATCTCTATATCTATGTCAATCATTCACAAATTGTTCCACTCTTTTATAATGAGTCAAATATTTACGTTACGTCATAATTACGTTACATATTTTATCTGATTCGATTATCTTTAATCACTGTAATGATTAACAGATTCTTATTCAACACTGCAATCATTTCTACTGAACAAGTGTATGACACTTCCTTTGAAATAATAAGAATATTTGTTATGATCTCATATCATACATATGATACGTCCATATCATAGGTAATTCCGGGCTACCTGGACCTCGTCTATATTAATATAGACATATTCTGTTTTATGGACTCAGCTATTCACATCCCGTGACTGTACTTCGGTATATTCCTATATGATATACCCGTTTTTTTGATATCCACCTCTCTCGAGATCACTTTCTCTTGATATTACGATATTACCTACTATATATCAGCATATTATAATTTCCAAGATTTTTATTGACGTTATTGCTTCTAAGCCACAAACAATAAGTATCATTTCATCAAAAAATATGAAAGTTTTAATGAAATACAAGAATGGGTTAATTACGTCCATTCCAGTACTAAAAATACTATGGAGAATATATTAAGAAATAGAGGTATATCTTTACTTACCAAATTTACCTTTGGTTATTACATGACAATTCATAGCTTTATCAGCCCATTTTATTTATCATCCACTTTAGAGTATTTTATTCTCTTTTTCTGTGAATATTCAATTACACACTCCATCTGTATCTTCTTATGAGTATACAGGTTATTAGTAATTACTTTCGCTTTCTTCCAAGCCACTTTGAATATTCTATTCATTACTGTCCGTCAAGACGTATGCACAAGGGCACATATTAATGGTTTCTAACCATTATCCTTACCGTTTTCTACGGTGACTAATATATTTGCAACTATATTAGCTAAATTAGACATTGTTCTAATGTTCTGTTCACACCTTTGACATAGTTCGTTCGAGTTCGTTCTCGTCATCCGAACCTTTTTTTTTTCTCTTTGTTTCTTCGAAACTCTTATATACGATTTTCGGAATTCTTTTATAATTCCTTTATTATAATTATACTTCGCCTTTTATAGGTCACCAACAGTTAATTTGTAATATTTTATACTATTACTTTATTACTTCCAAGAGCCCTTTTTTAAGATACTTATAGAATAATTATGCAATAAATTAGATTTAAATGCCGTTCTCAGTCATAATGTACTGAAATACATAGTATTTTTAGCCTTTCAAAATGTAGATAGTTTCGCTATCCCGACATCTCTAAGATATTTTATGCAATTAGTATTCTCAGATTTTATGACATCTGTTAAAAGTTAAATTGCCTTTAAATGATACACATTGACTAAATTTGTCATATCATCTTACCTTTTACTCCATTATTTGAGGCTATGTGGCTAAGATATAATCTATCATTCGAGGAACGTAGCGACATGGTTACACCTTAATTATACATTCGAGAATTCAAGTTAATGTGAATAAAATTAATTAATAAAGTTACAATTCACTTGATTAAAGTTACAATTCACTTGATTAAAGTTACAATTCACTTGATTCGCTAACTCTACAATTGTTATGGCGTTCCGCTATTAGTTCCTGCTTACATCTTGGATCGATCGTATTACAATATAATTAAAAGAACAGTTCACATGGCATTCTTACAATGATTGATTATTAACTTTATTTATACAATGTTCTGACAGGTTCGTATGACCACACATATAGGTAATGACTTATATTACCTCCAGCTCCAGTTTTACTGGTAACTTATTCTTAATTTCATCGTAATATTAAATTATGATGTATAATTTAATTCATGCCATTATTCTATGAGTTTAATTGCTAACCCATTTATTAATCAAATATTACAGTTTGTTTCTTAAAATCACCAAGAACTCTCTTTCAAACTTAATCATTTATTTAATAATTAATTAAATAATTACTTATTAGTTTTGAGTAACCTATTGGAATAATCGATCCATTTAATACGCATTATTTTATTCATATTATGACCTTGCTATCGTCACTATAGTGTTACTGACTGTACCACCTTAACGATCTCTTATATACGTAACAAGAAACTGGTTTGTCTAGCAATGCTATAATTGTCTGCTAGCTTATTAACATACAACACAGTACACAACAAGTTATTTTCCTTGACTCAACTTCTGGAGATTTTATACAAGGACACACTTAAATACAATGGGTAAGTACATAATAATTTTATATTATCCTCTTAAGATTATGTCATCTCATGCATATACCTACAATAGTTTATTAAGTTAACCTAAACCCTTTCTTACTCATACATACATTAAAGGTATCAAACAGTGATAACTATCTGGTATCTAATGAACATAGTAATTACGTCATATTATGTCATGATATTATCCCTTTAATCTAATTGGTTTTCGAACAGATTACCAGAAACTGTATTGGATTTTATTATCCCCTTTCATTTTTTCTCAAGTTCTAAGCTTCTTTGAGAATTCATATTATTCATCTTGGTTATTCAAAATATTAATTAGTACCCACTGCTAATCAAGTCATCGAGGCATTTACTCTCGATTATATTTAATTTTTATTTACTCAATCATCGAGGTATTTTTTAACTCTCGGCTACCTGTATTGCCTTGATTCTTACACAATATGCGTGAGTTTTCATTTATTAAGATATTAGATAACTAAATTTTACCACTATGGGTTTACAATTTAATGTTTATTTAATCTTAATTCATCAAGTTTTATCAACTTTGCAGTTATTTGTTTATTTTATCTTTATCAACAATAAATAACTAACTCTTCCGTATTGATAAATTAATTAGCATTTCAGTCTTATTGTTCCTACAGAACTTTTATCTACATCCTTATAAATCATCTCAACTCAATTTATCATCAGTCATACAATTACCATACCCGTGTCCTAACAAATTTATACAGATATATATCATTCATTGTCATTGCGTAAGGTTTATCACTCAGGATGAGTCATAACTGAACCTGCTAAGTATGAACACAATCCGAGAAGGTTTGTTGGCCCTGCGGTGATGTTCTGACTGACGTACGTCAGCCCATGATCTGCCTCGCTTGAATGTGGCATCTCTGTAGGTCACTCTCCAGGCCACGCTGTAGTAGAACTAGTTCGTCACTGCTTCTGCTCCTGGCGATTTAGATTTTTTGTAACTTGATATTCCATTCTGACTGAATTTGTTAGACTGTAGTATGGGTGACTGGCTTCTGCTTAAGGGGTGGGATGAGTAGGTGTGGCCATCTCCTAACTATGTGCTCGGTCTTCTATGTTGACTAGGAGTCGTTCCGTCCTAAGTAATACTTCCCTTAACTTTATGAGAGCGTCCATGCGCTCCCTTAAGGAATCATTAATCTTTTCGAAAATGATGGTCACTTCAGTATCCTTATTAACTGAGGTGTCCGACCACTCATAGTCGGGCGAATCTCGACCAGACTTTTTATTCACAGGATTCACTTCCGAGTTTGCGGCGAAGTCCTGCCCTTTCTTGTCATCAATAGAAGAGTATATTACTTCTATGTCAGGGTTACTTCTCAGTCTGGCTTTCTTCCGGGGCTGGTTTTCCTCCTCGTCACTTCCGTTGCTCTTACGACGCTTGTTTGGAAAAACAGTAGATTTTGGATGTACTTCTACCAATCTGCAAGGGTTTATAGGTGATCTGTTTTGCTCCTTCTCCTTGTCTGTCATGACTTCTTATGCTTGGTGCCTTATTCGTAACTCGACTCTGAAGTTCACTCAACTGCCTTCCACATGTGGATTTTGTTGGTGGTTGTAACCAGTGAGTGCAGAGTGTTAATATTTACACCCTATGGTTTAGCACGTACTCCTTAACACCCGTAAATTAGCGTGTGTGCTTCACACCCGTAGATTAGCGTGTGATGCGTTGCAGCGTAGGGTTCGTTGATCCTAGACGCCGGTATGGAATAAATACCAGTTCTTCAGCAGCACTGGGAAGTAGGTCTCAACTAGCCGGAGGCACTGCTGTTATCTGTTATCACTATCACAGCACGTGCAACTGATCAGGTTTGGAGATATGTGCTATAAGCGCTGTGAGTGATACAACAGGGAAGGGGGGTCGACTGAGCAGTTACGTATTGCCGTACCGTCACGTGTTGCCGTACAGTTACGTGTTGCCGTACAGTTACGTGTTGCCGTACAGTTACGTGTTGCCGTACAGTTACGTGTTGCCGTACAGTTACGTGTTGCCGTACAGTTACGTGTTGCCGTATAGTTACGTGTTGCCGTACAGTTACGTGTTGCCGTACAGTTACGTGTTGCCGTACAGTTACGTGTTGCCGTATAGTTACGTGTTGCCGTACAGTTACGTGTTGCCGTACAGTTACGTGTTGCCGTACAGTTACGTGTTGTCGTACAGTTACGTGTTGCCGTACAGTTACGTGTTGCCGTACAGTTTAGAGGTACGAGGTACGTGCAATGTTTGCCACGTAGGTCTCACTACACTATCTTGATAGTGTCACTGTCCTTCACACGTATCAGGATACAATGTGGATTACGCGGTGTGACTGTGTGGTCCTTAACACACGTAGGCGTCACGCACGCTGCCAAGTAGAGTACGCTTACTGTACTCTTACTCTCGATACTACTCTTGGTGGTATCGTCTATACTCAGGAACTGTTACTGTTGAACCTGAGGGTTTGTTGTCCGTTGTCTCTTCCGCCTTCCGATACTGTAGGTCCACTTATTTTGGTAACTCACAGACAGGCAGGTGTATTGTTCTTGGTAATATATGCTATCACCAGTAATTAGAGTTATTAGTCACCACCACTGTATCACCTGTACTAAAATATTTTGCATTTGATTAATAATTCAGAGATGTCCCTGTTTGGGCGCCAATTTTAAAACTAGTTTGCTAGTCGGTTAAGACTCTAGTCTTAATTAGTTCGATTGATCGATCTTACTGATTTAAATTGAATCTAAGTAAGAAGGAGTAAATAAAACACATCGATAACATCTCTGAATTCGATTATTGCAAAAATATTAAGTACAGGATTACAAGATACAGGTTTTGATTCGCGCACAGTTTAAAAATATACTATGTTCTATGTTCTATGTTCTATGTTCTATGCACAATATACACCGATTCGGATAAGAGGATTTTCAGGACGGAAGGTGATTGTGCTAGACGCACAGCGAAGAGACTCAGGTACGAACAGAACGTGGTTCTTTGGAATCCACAGTCTTTTATACTGGGATCTCAGGGAATAGAAGGGAGTGAAAATCCACTATGCAACAAGTTTTTGCTAGATTTAAGGTCCTTCTAATGTAATACAAAGTAATACTCTAATGAGCTTTTATAAGTCTTCGTGATCTTAAATCCAATGAATTTGGTGAATTTATATCCTCTCCTCCGACAGAACAGATAGATAATTGTGCATAGCCAACTTTTATGATAGGTAATGATAGTTCAAATCCTAAATTATTCTCCTACTTATAACATTTGCAATCAAGATACTATTCAGATATTGCAAGTTAATCCGTATATAGAATTTAGGTAAAAAGATAATTGACTCTTACACATAGTCTCAGAATGCACATATGTTAATATAATATAAGTACAATATTCAAATACAATAATATAATGTAATAATATAATATTCAAATACAATAATAATATTTATATTCATATAAGATTATTATTGGAAAGTAGTTAGAGTTGAATATATATAGTCTAATATTATATATATATATAATATTTGTTTCATATGATTCAATTTCTAACAAAGAAGGTAAAAATTACAATAAAGGTAGAAATGATAAAGAAGGTAAAAATTACAATAAAAGTAGGAATGATAAAGAAGGTAAAAATTACAATAAAGGTAGAAATGATAAACAAGGTAAAATTACAATATAGGTAGAAATGATAAACAAGGTAAAATTACAATAAAGGTAGGAATGATAAACAAGGTAAAATTACAATAAAGGTAGGAATGATAAAGAAGGTAAAAATTACAATATAGGTAGAAATGATAAAGAAGGTAAAATTACAATATAGGTAGAAATGATAAACAAGGTAAAATTACAATAAAGGTAGAAATGATAAAGAAGGTAAAATTACAATAAAGGTAGAAATGATAAAGAAGGTAAAATTACAATAAAGGTAGGAATGATAAAGAAGGTAAAAATTACAATATAGGTAGAAATGATAAAGAAGGTAAAAATTACAATAAAGGTAGAAATGATAAAGAAGGTAATAATTACAATAAAGGTAGAAATGATAAACAAGGTAAAATTACAATAAAGGTAGAAATGATAAAGAAGGTAAAATTACAATAAAGGTAGAAATGATAAAGAAGGTAAAATTACAATAAAGGTAGGAATGATAAAGAAGGTAAAAATTACAATAAAGGTAGAAATGATAAAGAAGGTAATAATTACAATAAAGGTAGAAATGATAAACAAGGTAAAATTACAATAAAGGTAGAAATGATAAAGAAGGTAAAATTACAATAAAGGTAGAAATGATAAAGAAGGTAAAATTACAATAAAGGTAGGAATGATAAAGAAGGTAAAAATTACAATAAAGGTAGAAATGATAAAGAAGGTAAAATTACAATAAAGGTAGAAATGATAAAGAAGGTAAAATTACAATAAAGGTAGGAATGATAAAGAAGGTAAAAATTACAATAAAGGTAGGAATGATAAAGAAGGTAAAAATTACAATAAAGGTAGAAATGATAAAGAAGGTAATAATTACAATAAAGGTAGAAATGATAAAGAAGGTAAAATTACAATAAAGGTAGGAATGATAAAGAAGGTAAAAATTACAATATAGGTAGAAATGATAAAGAAGGTAAAAATTACAATAAAGGTAGAAATGATAAAGAAGGTAAAATTACAATAAAGGTAGAAATGATAAAGAAGGTAAAAATTACAATAAAGGTAGAAATGATAAAGAAGGTAAAATTACAATAAAGGTAGAAATGATAAAGAAGGTAAAATTACAATAAAGGTAGGAATGATAAAGAAGGTAAAAATTACAATATAGGTAGAAATGATAAAGAAGGTAAAAATTACAATAAAGGTAGAAATGATAAAGAAGGTAATAATTACAATAAAGGTAGAAATGATAAACAAGGTAAAATTACAATAAAGGTAGAAATGATAAAGAAGGTAAAATTACAATAAAGGTAGAAATGATAAAGAAGGTAAAATTACAATAAAGGTAGGAATGATAAAGAAGGTAAAAATTACAATAAAGGTAGGAATGATAAAGAAGGTAAAAATTACAATAAAGGTAGAAATGATAAAGAAGGTAATAATTACAATAAAGGTAGAAATGATAAAGAAGGTAAAATTACAATAAAGGTAGGAATGATAAAGAAGGTAAAAATTACAATATAGGTAGAAATGATAAAGAAGGTAAAAATTACAATAAAGGTAGAAATGATAAAGAAGGTAATAATTACAATAAAGGTAGGAATGATAAAGAAGGTAAAAATTACAATAAAGGTAGAAATGATAAAGAAGGTAAAATTACAATAAAGGTAGAAATGATAAAGAAGGTAAAATTACAATAAAGGTAGGAATGATAAAGAAGGTAAAAATTACAATAAAGGTAGGAATGATAAAGAAGGTAAAAATTACAATAAAGGTAGAAATGATAAAGAAGGTAAAAATTACAATAAAGGTAGAAATGATAAAGAAGGTAATAATTACAATAAAGGTAGGAATGATAAAGAAGGTAAAAATTACAATAAAGGTAGAAATGATAAAGAAGGTAAAAATTACAATAAAGGTAGAAATGATAAAGAAGGTAATAATTACAATAAAGGTAGGAATGATAAAGAAGGTAAAAATTACAATAAAGGTAGAAATGATAAAGAAGGTAATAATTACAATAAAGGTAGACAATTCATAATCAAAATTAAAGAAAATTAATCATGTATAAAATAAAAAGGAATAATTCTATAGATTTATACGGTAAGGTTGATTTTCTAATGAATAAGTAATTTACTTCATTCAATGCATATATTGAAATAAAATACATAAATTTTTAATTATATTACTGCATTAAAATATGTGAATCCTGTTTTTACATAGTTAATAATTATAAGATTTTAATAAAATTATCACAATCTAAATAATGATTACTTGATAATTAAATTACCACGCATGGATTTAAGACATCAAGATAGTAAAAAAATTAATTGTAGTTAGATGAGGCAATACCTGTAACTCTTCTTTGAAAAGTGTTCCAAATGAGTTAAAGATTCTCGAACGCGTAGCAGGTTGTTTTGTTCAGATACAACAATAATTCAAGTCCCATCTCTCCAAGGAATGACAAATTATTTTTCGATATCGTTCACAAACCACAATGCAAGTTGTATAGTGTGTACGTCATCCATTCTCTCTGAAATAAGGACCAAGTGGAGGCCAATAGTTGAGGGTAGCATAATTCAATCATTATTTTTCTCTAGCATTGAGTGGAAGAAAGGGGTTTTCTTTATTTATTCTGGGATTTTTGGCACCCTGAATCTTTAAATTTTGTAATACGATTTAATTGGGGGCGTTTTATGTTTGAACCGTATAATAACACATTTTCTTTTTATTGTTTATAATGAATCTTCGTATTTTTTCCTACAAAAATGTGAAAACAGAATGTCGAAAAACGTACTAGAACTAGCACAATTATAGGCATGCTGGCATACAGTTAATTCTGCGTCAAAACTACACCTCTAAGAGTAGTTTTTTGCATTAAGATATTTTGCGATATGTACCATCTTAAAATTTAAATATTTTCGTCCTTTTTGGACTGATTTTAGCCAACCCAAGTACAAAATGAAGAAGAAAATAGAAGGAACGGCGCTGAGATTTATTTTCATACTTTCGAATTCACAAATATTGTTATTATTGGTTTTTAATTCTAAAACTTTTAATTAATTCTAATATTAAAAATCTCACGATTGTTTTGGACAGCATTTACAATGTTTTCAACCATAAACAAAAACAATTGATTGAAAATTCACCAAGTTATTAAACTTTGAAAAATTGAAAAAAAGATAACGTCATCAAAAATATCCACAATTTCAAAAAAATGAATACAAATACTAATGTCTAGAATTGATTTTGTAAAGGTTAATGAAAATAAAGCGCATCTACCGAGAAAAAAGGTAGATTTTACATTTTGTAGATAAATGTAGAATACATTAAATTGGATTTTAGATCAATTTTTTTACCTCGAACATTTTTTCTGAAAACAGTGATTTCAGATTATATATCATATCATTAATTAATCAAATCTAAAATTTATATGTGTAATAAAAATATATACGTTTTGTATACTCCTTTGCATGGTTCTATTGTAGCAATTCCTGTAACATAAAGAGAGTTATAGGTACTATAACACTAACATATGGCAATTGGTGTTGGTGGCAATGACTCGATATTACCAAAGTCATAAATCAAACATTGCAGTGATGTATGGCGCTTATTGCCCATAGTTCTGGCATTTGAAAAAGGAATAAACCTTCCAAGAAAAAGAGGGTAGAGGGGTAACACCAGATAGAGGGGTAACACCAGATAGAGGGGTAATACCAAATAGAGGGTAATACCAAAAAGAGGGGTAATACCAAATAGAGGGGTAATACCAGAGGGGTAATACCAAATAGAGGGGTAATACCAAATAGAGGGGTAATACCAGAGGGGTAATACCAAACAGAGGGGTAATACCAAATAGAGGGGTAATACCAAATAGAGGGGTAATACCAAATAGAGGGGTAATACCAAATAGAGGGGTAATACCAAATAGAGGGGTAATACCAAATAGAGGGGTAATACCAAATAGAGGGGTAATACCAAATAGAGGGGTAATACCAAATAGAGGGGTAATACCAAATAGAGGGGTAATACCAAATAGAGGGGTAATACCAAATAGAGGGGTAATACCAAATAGAGGGGTAGTACCAAATAGAGGAGTAATACCAAATAGAGGGGTAGTACCAAATAGAGGAGTAGTACCAAATAGAGGGGTAGTACCAAATAGAGGGGTAATACCAAATAGAGGGGTAATACCAAATAGAGGGGTAATACCAAATAGAGGGGTAATACCAAATAGAGGGGTAGTACCAAATAGAGGAGTAGTACCAAATAGAGGGGTAGTACCAAATAGAGGGGTAGTACCAAATAGAGGGGTAGTACCAAATAGAGGAGTAGTACCAAATAGAGGGGTAATACCAAATAGAGGGGTAGTACCAAATAGAGGGGTAATACCAAATAGAGGGGTAATACAAACCTTATTTGTATACAGGCAGAAACCGCTTTAAGTCAGAAATCATACTTCAAATTAACTTAGAAATTGAACTTAAAGCGGGGGAGACCCTGCTTTAAGTTTAACCATCGTTACTTCAATTTTTTCGTTTTCTATTAACAAAAATCAAAGAAACTTTGCATGGTACACTAATACTATGTACCATATTTTGTATAGTTCCTTCAATGGAAATAAAATTGTTTAAAAGTAATTTTCCGGTACAACTGATGTAAGTAGTTCGGGGTCAACTCCGCTTTAAGTCTTCCTGTTATAACAGCGGGGTCTACTTAAAGCGGGGTCTGCCTGTAAGTATATATTATCCAATAATAAATAAAATAATAGAATTCAGATAGCACAATAATAGCTTTGTGTTTTTTACTTCCTCGTATAACTTTTGTTTGTATTTTGAGGTAGCCATGTATGTGTAAGGGACAGTTGAACTTTCTTCGCAAACTGTCTTCTTGTCAAAATAAATTTCAATTAAACTTATTGTTGTATCAGAAGTACAACTCTGAAAAGATGGCAATTTGTCTTCAAATAAATGTTCACATAAGTAGTAGTATAATGTTAAATATATACAATGCAATTTGAGTAAAAATTAAATAAAAATATGTTCATTGTTAAAATTGATTCATATGACATATATCTCATGTTAACTTGAATGTTAAAGCTAGGGTAGGTTGTGAGTTATTGGACTGTTTCTTATTTTTTCGATCATGTGAGAAAAATTATATAATATTATAGTTGGTTTAATAATTGGTATTTATGGATACCATTCAAATAATAGCTAAATAATAGCTATTATATATATATGCTCCTCATACGATCGGAAATATAGACCCGTCTGATAACTAAGAACTTGCCCTTTTTTAACAGTTGAGTTCATCATGTGATTCAATTTCTGTAAGTTTAACATCTATATTTTTTGCAATTTATGATAAAAGTTGCAATTGCGGTCATTGGTTTGCAATTGAACAATTAAAGTTTAGAGTTAGGTAATACAAAAAAAATTGTCAGAAAAATAATCTCCTTTTTGTCCAAAGCAGAAAAGAAGTGAACATTTCGGCAAATTCTTAGCAACAGATTTAGGAAATAGGAAAGATTTTATTCTAAAAATTGAAGAAATTTAATTTACTAACAACATTTTTTAACAGAAACTCATTTAAAAAATTTAATGACAATTTTAACTTTTATTCTCAGCATTATATATTTAATTTAATTATCTCTTATATTTTATAGCTAGAAAACATGTAATTTACCATTTATCTAGGTGTTCTATAGGTTAATTCATGAAAAGAAAAACTGTATATACAGGGTAGACCGCAATATTTCTTTTTCGATTTTTATAAATTTTTAACCAAAGGAAGAACAAATAAAATTAAACAGCGGTTGACTAGAATATCATTTATCAATGTTATTCATAAATTAAGATACAAATCAGTAAAATTGCATGGAGAAAATAGAACGGTTACTCGTAGAGCGCATACATTCACCGCCGCTTCATTTTTCGTTCATTCTGACCTTTTCGTGACCTTGACCTTCAACCCCATCGCTCCCTAAATCTTATCAAATGGTTATTGGACATTAACCAATCGTACCAACAAATTTTAGGCAATCTTTTTGCAATACTTTTTGAGTCATGCGAATAACAAGACTACAAATAAATAAATATATAAATAAATATTGCCCATGAAAACATAACTTTCCGCAATAAAAAAAGTCACTTTTATGAGCTTAACTGGAAATGTGAATTTTACTTCCTGAGATTTTTCAGTTTATTACTTTCATATCTGTGATATATTTTTAATGAATCATAATAATTTCATTCGCAAAATTTCTGAAGGTTATGTTCACTCATGTTTTAAAAAGCATTATTAGAAGCTATGATTAGTAAAACTGCGCATGACCTGTCCAGTTGAAGGGACTGTCACAAGTGTGCGTGTAAAACGTACACTTGTGACAATATACAACCTAGTGCACAACTTGGAAAATACTTACTGGTCTACAGTATATTAAAACGTATTTACCGTGGTTCATAATGATGTTAATTAGGTTGATAGTATATTACTATGGTAATTTTTAAATAGTTTTATACTGGTATGAGTAGTTATGAATCAGTTGCGCATGACGCACATGTGTGAACAGTGAGATGAAGAACATCTGTGAACATCTGTTTACAGCTCAGTGTTCACTAGAGTGTGCGGTGGAGTGGAAATGGTATATTCTTTCTGTGGTTTTAGATGTTTATGTGCCTACTTAGGGTAAAGTACAAGTTATTGAACGGTTAAAACTATTGAATTAATACAGTTACCTATTTAATTTAACATTAAATAAGTCGTTATTTTAATTGGTATCCAGGATGCCTGAAGGTACCGGATAACTCTGAATTTACACTATAAGGCCCATACTATACTAGCAGTTTCACCGCAGCGTTTAAACTGCCCTGTTTCCGCTTCTTCAATTAATAATGGTTGAATGAATGGAAGGCGGTTGACACGCTAGTATAGTATACAAATATACTTTACATTCATTTAAACCGTGATAAATTGATGACACGTTGACAGGGCAGTGAAAACGTGGCGGTGAAACTGCTAGTATAGTATGGGCCTTAGGGTTTTAATGGAATGTGGAAATTCAAATGTTGGATAATGTTTACTTATTTTCATATAGATAGTTAAACTGAAGGGATATAATCTATATATTACTATAATTAAACTAGTTATGATATAGTCTTATATATGACCGAAAATGTGAAACCGTCCAACAACTGATAACTTACCCTTCTTTTCTAGTAATTTAATGGTTAACTAATGATGTTATTAAGAGTTTATTAACTAATGAGTTTGTTATTTAATTGTATTACAATATTAATTAATTAATATACAAAGGATAAACTCAATAGAGAGTATGAATGTTTTCCTTTTTTAATTAATTAGCAATTAGGCTTCAGTGACTATTAATAATTGGTAGTAAATTAATTAAAGAATCCTCTTTAATTAATTTATAATTTAAACGATTTTTAATTATCTATTTGGAAATTTTAATAGAAAAAAATAATAAATCATTTATAGTACATTGATCGTTTGAAATATCTTAAATTATATGGAAATTTTTTTTATATATAGTAAAGCTTATTTTCTATTCAATTTACTGGTATAATAGCCTTTATGTTATTTAGATTTTGAAACCTGTACCTAATATAATGGTTAAAAACGTAATTACATTATCACTGAATTAATCATAAAACAATAGAATTAAAATTATCTAGTGTATTTTTAATTAAGTGTAATTATAAATTAATATCACTTTAATGTTGTTTTTATTTTGTGATAGAATTAAATGATAATTATTGCTATAGTTTGAAGATGAGTAAAGCAAATGGTGAATAAAGCAATGGAATACGAGAAGATGAATAAAGAAGCGTATGAAAGAGGAGGTGAGTAAAGAGAGGAATGAGAATAGAAAGAAGGAGAAGGTGGAAAATAAAGAGAATGATAGAGAGAGACAACAACAAAGCACACTCAGAATGGGGAAGTAACAAAATATTCCTGCTAACTTATTCCGCAGACTAAGTTAAAGTCAGAACATGTTAGCTTGTAGTAACTAACTAACTAACTAACTAACTAACTAACTAACTAACTTATTCTGTACACTGTTACTACATTCAAAAAGAAAGCCAACCAGTGTTAAAAGCATTAATTGCATATTCTACACATATTGCAATTTCTATTAATAGCAATTTCTATTAATTGCCATTTCTATTAATTGCCATTTCTATTAATTGCCATTTCTATTAATTGCCATTTCTATTAATTGCCATTTCTATTAATTGCCATTTCTATTAATTGCCATTTCTATTAATTGCCATTTCCATTAATTGCTATTTCCATTAATTGCCATTTCCATTAATTGCCATTTCTATTAATTGCCATTTCTATTAATTGCCATTTCTATTAATTGCCATTTCTATTAATTGCCATTTCTATTAATTGCCATTTCTATTAATTGCCATTTCCATTAATTGCTATTTCCATTAATTGCCATTTCTATTAATTGCCATTTCTATTAATTGCCATTTCCATTAATTGCTATTTCCATTAATTGCAATTTCTATTATTTGCTATTTCTATTATTTGTTATTTCTATTATTTGCTATTTTTATTAATTGCTATTTCTATTAATTGCCATTTCTATTAATTGCTATTTCTACATATTGCAATTTCAATGTTAACAGGAAAAAAAAGTAATTATTTGGTACCTATAATTTCAAAATACAATAGCGAACATAAGTTAAGGGACAGTGAAACAAATTCAACATTTTTGTTTATTGCAAAGAAACTAGCCAACGAAAATACGAGAAACTTAACAACAATAAATTTGTACATACTGTGGGTATTTGGTAGAATTATTAGCAAAATCAAACAAATATTTACTTAAATATTCAACTATTGCCATCAGATACCAAAAAAGACGCCGAGCAAAAGTTAAGGAACAGTTATTGATAAACGGGTACAAACTGAATAATCTTCTTTAAACGACTGTTTCAATGAATTAAATTGTTACTAAAGGTTATCAAATTATTGGAACAAAACTATCGCCGCCAATACATATGCCACACGGAAACAAGTATCTCTCTGTGAAAAAAAACGTTCTAAAATTGTAAGCATCATATAAAGATCTAAGAGTGATGTGCATCGTATTGTTAATACTTTTAAAGAGAGTGCTTCAATTGATGAAAAACGAGAATCAGGAAGATCACCAAAAACTACCCTCTGAGAATATCGTGCCATGGTGAGACTGTGCATAAAGGACCGTTTCAAGACTGCTGCAGGTATTTCTCGCCAAATGAGTGAAACGCATGGTCTCAGTGTCTCCAGATTCGCAGTTTCTAGAAGTTTGAACAGAGTAGAATGAAAAGTCAGGATGCCTGCATCGAAGCCTCTGGTATCGAAAAAGAACCAAACTGCTAGGCTTCATGCAGTTTGAAAGGAGCGTGTCGTTTGATCGATGGAGCAGTGGTCCATGGTTCATTTCAGCGACAAATCTAAGTTCAATGTGATCGGAAGTTACGGCAAAAGGTCGTTCGACGTAATTAGGGTGAAAGATTGTCCCTGAAGTGCGTTAAGAAAGCAGTGAAACATGAAGGCGACAGCATGATGGTCTGGGGCATCATTTCTGCAGCGGGAACAGGCTCAATCGTTCGTTTGCATAGAGTGGTCAACGCAGCAGTGTATACGCAACTTCTCATTCACCATTGCATTCCATATTTGCAATCATTTGATACTCAACTACGGATTTTGATGCAAGACAATTCTCCTTGTCACACGGCTAAACCTGTGAAAGCATGCATAAAAAGTGAAGGAGTTTCTCTTATGAGATGGACTGCTCAGAACCCCGACTTGAACCCCATTGAAAACATTTGGAAGGTAATTGGTGATGGTGCTCAAGAACGCAATCCCAAAAATCAGGATTAACTGCGGGGATTCCTGAAATAAGATTGGCAGAAGATAACTCAATAATTCTGCTAAAAATTAATTGATTCCTGTAATAATCGATGCAACGAGGTCATCAAAAATAAAGTGCTCTTCACACCAATTTTGTACATCTAATCATCTAATCAGCCAATTGTTAATGCAATAACAACTGTTCCTTAACTTTTGCTCAGTGTCTTTTTTCTTCTCTGAATATTTAGGTAATTATTTAATTCATTTAGCAATTATTTGTTTTATTTGTTTAATGATTACTAAATGAATAATTGCAAAATTTGTTTCATTTAGCAAACACTCACAGTATGTGTAACTTCATTTTTGTTAAGTTTCACGCATTTTTGTTGACTAGTTTCTTTGCAATAAACAAAAATGTTGAACTTGTTTCACTGTCCCTTAACTTACACTCGCTACTGTATGTCACTGACTGACAAATTCAAAATTAATTTTATTCATGGTTGCCTTTTGAAAAATTACATGGATACTCCATGATTCTGACTATTTTTTGATACGTTATTTCTCAATAAATAGTTTGACTGTTTTCTCTTTTGATGTTAACTGTATACAGTCAATGGATGAAAGCTCTAATGGAAATAAAATCCATGGAGTGGGATGAGTTGCCAGTTAGCCATTAAAGTTCTAATTGGTTCAACTAATTCACTTCATCCAGGATGATTGGATTAATAAAGTAGGTATTTTAATGTTAAAAGTCTTCAATAATGCTGTTTTGATATTAAATGAACTTAAAGGGAATATGTATAAAACATCTAATTTATAAATTCATAGAAAGATTCATGCCAATAAATATATTTCATTGTAATATTAATTAGCATCCCCAGGCAACAAGGATTTATTCCAGGGTTATTCCCTTAATATCCCAGGAATAATGCTTGCTACCTGGGTAATTATTCTTTTTTCAAAAGTATATTCGTTCAACATTACAAGAATAATGAAAATAATAATAAAAAAAATAAAAACATCTAAATAATAAATGACATTAACTCAACAAGGCCCCTTTTCCAGCTCCTCCACCGGATGGTTCTCCACCGGGGGATTCTCTTCCCACTTACGATGAGGCCCTGTCCCGGGTGAGGGCAGACCCACCCCCCGAGGGGTTAAGAGTGGAGGAAGAGTGCAAGGCTATCCGCACAAACATCTGTTTACTCTTCATTTCGCTCCTACTGCTCTTGATGTGTTTCAACGCTATCAACAACGTGGAGTCAACTCTTAATCCGTGAGTTAGAGGGTACCAGGGAGGAAGGGATGGTGGGGCCATAGAAGATTGGAAGAGAAAGTTATGGTGGGGCCATAGAAGATTAAGAGAGAAAGTTGTTGTGGGGCCATAGAAGATTAAGAGAGAAAATTATGGTGGGGCCATAGAATATTAGGAGAGAAAGTAACGGTGGGGCCATAAAAGATTAAGTGAAATCCTCCCGTAATCTTCTGTAAACCCACTATAACTTTTTGAGGGTACATTAATGGTACACTGAAAAGATATTTCCTACAGTCACTATGTACAAACTCTAGGGTAAGTTCTTAATTATCGGTCAGGTCCCCATTTTCGGACACGTAAGAAAAAACGATATAATAATAAATATTTAATTTCTATTTTTATTGGTATCCATGATACCTGCAGGTATTATGGAATTGGTATCCATGATACCTGTAGGTATTATGGATACCAATTAAGATAAAAATCTTAATGACCGATAATTAAGAATTTACCCTACGTTTTATTTCCAGATCAGCTGGGTTCACTTCCCTAGCCTGCATGTACGGCACTATGATTGCCATGGGTTTCTTCATGTCAAACTGGATCATCAGTAAGATATCCGTGAGATCAGGCGTTTTCTACGGCATGACGGCATATACCATCTATGGCTTGGGGCAGTTCAGTCCGTCCCCCACCGTTCTGATTGTCATGGGTATCGTCCTGGGAGTCGGGGCATCCATTTTGTGGATCTCCTTCTCTACCTACCTGTGCTATGTAAGAATGTCTTTTATTTTATGGAAATAGATATTAATTGAATGTAATGCTACTGAACTTATAGTTTAAATCACTAAGAATTGCTATTAAAATCAATTAAAAGTCATATGCAATATAAAAATTATACATATGAAGCGTAGGTATAATTTTTGTGCATTTTGTCACAATAAATTTTCAAAATAAATTCTTATCAATTTCTTTTCACTAACAATTTGTTAAACTGTCAAAATATAAAACTTTCATAATTGATAAAGAATTGGTTTCCTAGCTTTTAAAATATAAACATTAAATTAATTTAAACTTTGAAAATTTCTAAGAGAAAATTTGATAATTAGAGTACGTTACGAATTATCGGTCAGTTCCACACTATCGATCATAGAAGAACTTTTTTAATATCTTAGCTCGTTATTTTAAATGGTATCCGTGATACCAGCAGGTATCATGGATATCAATTAAAATAACGAGTTAAATCGAATATGTGGAACTGTCCAATAATTCGTAACTTATTCCACAATATTCTCTTTGTTAAGGCTGGCAAGCGACTGGCGGATCTAACCAACAAAGATCAGGAGGTTGTTCTAGGGCAGCTCTTTGCTATGGCGTACCTTTTCTACTCCCTATCCTTCGTCGGAGCAGGGGCCATATCGGCAACAGGTAAAGCTGACCTAACCTCACAGTAGCCGGAAAGTGGTTTTAACATGATAGGTTAACCAGAAGAAGGTTAGTTTGGTGAATGACCTGAAGTTAGTTCCCATTTTTCGAAGACGGAGAGTGTTCGGTAATTGAGTGGTTAGCCTAAATAAAAATTATGTATCCCTAATTTAAAAGGGATGAAATTAAATAATTATAAATTAATAATTTATATCTTGGATAAGATGAAAACATTTTTTTTATTTGAAAAAAAATTATACATTTTTTTTTAGTTCAAAGGCCGTTTCTAATTCCTTTAATAATAAACACAACATTTATCATTAAATAAAAAGAAAACATTATAATATTTACATTATAATTTATTCATATAAAAGGCAGAGTCTTCTTACACTGACGGTTGCGTCTAATGACATTGTTATAAAAGCTAATTACTTTTATGCTGCGGTAATTAAAAATATCGCATGTATATGTAGTTATTATGTTAATATCCCTTTATTATATATGGAGAAATAAATATAGTTAGCAATTATTGAATTATAAATAAAATAATTAGAGTAAGTTCAGAGTTATCGACCGGTTCTATATTTTCGATCATATAAGAAATTTTTTTCGAATCATAATATATTTTTAAATCGCAAAAAAAAAAATTCGAATCATACAAAAAAAAATCGAGATTAATAAATAAGAAAAAAAATTCGATTTACAAAATTTAACTTGTTTTTCGAATTGGTATTCAGTGAGTCACCAAAAAGTGAGTCACTGCAGTGAGTTCAATATAATACTCTCCCCAATACAGTGACTCAATGAGTCGACTGATTAGATTAAGTCTCAGACAAAATATTGCGTGGCCACTGCACTATAATTGAGTTAACGGTTTGGCAACACACAAAAACAAGTGATGGTGAACAACAGAGTCTTAGGATATAGATTGTATTAGCTGAAGATATTCTTAAAATGGCTTTATTATAATTAACAAAAGATAATCGCATTTGATATAAAATGATTTAATAACGTAGGTTACATTTATGAATTAAAAAGTGTGGGGGTAAAAAGTAAAAGACAAACACGAATTTTCTTTAAAAAATTGTTTTCTTTTAAAATAATAAAACGGATGAATATATAAAATTTCAAGATAAATATACTGTAGAGAATTTAATTCATTATTAACTATAACAGTATATGAAATAATTAATATATAAACCATCATTAATATACTAAAAAATATAAATGATTATTATTATTTTAAATTTATCACGAAAAATTTTCTAGTCTCCTTCCACTCATCTTCTCCGTTCTTTTCCAGTTCTCTACATCGGGTCAGGTTATCCCAACCTGACAGAGGCCCCTAACGCTACTTGTGGCGTTGATTTTTGCCCCTCTAACGTGGTAGAGACGGACATCAGCGTCATGTCGCCTATCGACCCCACTAACGTGAGGATATACGTAATAGTCCTCTCCGCCGTGTCCATATTCGCAGCGTACCTATCAGGTAGAATCTCCGACTCTTTAACGAAGTAAGTATGTGTCCTTAATTAGGCATGTACGTCTCTTAGGTAATTACGATAATTACGTTACTGTTCGTAATTGGAGTCTCAATTGCTTATTGTAATACTAATGGGTGAGGTAATTAAACTGAAAGTTAATTGGTATTTAGCGTTTGACATTTGTAATCATATTAAAAACATAAATAGTCTATTATGTATCTATCTTTAATGATTCATATGATTCTTCTCTGATTGTTGATAATACAGTTTAGCTCCTGTATAATAAAAATCCTCTGTAATGAATGTAGTGTCCGGAGTAAGAAAGTAACCTGTTTAATGAACAAATTCTCTTAAGTCCGCCATAAAAAAACTGATGGTCAACTATGGCAGACTAATGTAAATGTGTATATAGGCTATTTCCGAGTGCAGGACTATAGGTACATTCACTATACAGGATTTTATTACTGAGGAGTTGTAGGAAGTAAAGTTAACAGATCAGAGTCCGTTATCTTTACTTGGTTAAAGTTGCTAAATGTTGAAGTTATTAAGCTGACTGAATTTTTTTCTCAAGGTTTGACGCTGTTGACGATGCTGAAGATACCTTACAGTCTAGGTTCGGGCCGGTGAGGAGCACTATTATGACATTCCTCAACCCTCGCCTGTCCTTTCTAGCGGGCCTTATCCTGTGGATGGGGGCAGCCCAAAGTTTCATCATTGGAGACTTCAATGTGGTGAGATGAAGTCTGCTATCTGACTAATTCCAAGTAACAAAATGGTCCACTGGTAAAGCAATAATTTTACGTATTCTAAATGGAAAAATACGTTTTTTATTTAATTATGGGTGCGGGGTATGAATTTTCAGGCTATAAGAAGCAATTGCGCTATATAATAGAAGTAAAATTTCTATCAAATTTCTGACTGAAATATCTATTTTTGTGTCGTTTTTTCGGTCGGAGGGTCTAAAACAAAGAATGCTATCTAAACTTCATATGAATCCACACAGGCATACGTCTCCTGTCTGTTCGGTATGAAGTTGACCCACTACATAGTGCTGGTGTTTCCCCTGGGGGGTGTCATAGGATCCCTAGGAGTGATATTCCTCCTCAACATCAGGGGAAGAATCCCAGTGATGTCTCTAGGAGGGATAGTCACCATCACAGCTCTCTTATTGATGGTCTTTGGCTCAGGTTACGTGGGGCAGACTTTTCTCCTAATCCTCATCCCGTCCCTGTGGGGCATTGGTAACGCTGTGTGGCACAGTCAGGTCAAAGGTCAGTTGGAGTGATTTAATAAATTGCTTCCGGAATAATAACCATATAAATAAAAAAATAGATAATTAACTGTAAAAAATATTAGAGAAATATTTGTCGTATAATTCTTTCAGTAAAACTTATAAAACAGTATAACTTCTAATTAACATTGTTACTTCTAATTAACATTGTTAATTACTTATAATTAACATTGTTAATTACTTCTAATTAACAATGTTAATTACATCTAATTAACATTGATACTTACAATTAACATAGTTACTTCTAATTAACATTGTTACTTCTAATTAACATTGTTACTTCTAATTAACATTGTTACTTCTAATTAACAATGTTAATTACTTATAATTAACATTGTTAATTACTTCTAATTAACAATGTTAATTACTTCTAATTAACATTGTTAATTACTTCTAATTAACAATGTTAATTACATCTAATTAACATTGATACTTACAATTAACATAGTTACTTCTAATTAACATTGTTACTTCTAATTAACATTGTTACTTCTAATTAATTTGTTACTTCTAATTAATTTGTTACTTCTAATTAACATTGTTAATTACTTCTAATTAAAATTGTTAGTTCCAATTAACATTATTCAATTTGAGAGAGCATCTGAAATATATATTAAAGTATCTGGGTCGACATAATTACACTTTATCGAAGGAAACTTTGTTTCTGTTGTTTTACAAGAAGTTTCATATAATTAACAATGAGAAATAAATAATTCATATTGAAGTTAAACTCACATTACTTCCGTCTTTGATATTGATTTGCTTCTGGAAATATTTTATGCAAACGTGAGGGAAAGTCATTGATGTAAAATAAGAATATTGCCCATCTTCACCTTACCACTTCTTGCCAAATTTGTACGATTTCGAAAATTTGTATTGTAAGCTACGAATTATCGGTCAGTTCCATATCTTCGGTCATATGAGAAAGAACGATATAATTTCTATTATAATTGATATGTATCCATGATACCTGCAGATATCATAGATACCAATAAAGATAATAATTAATAAATAGTTTTGTCTTATATGACCGAAGATGTGTAACTGACCGATAATTCGTAACTCAATCTTCTATATCTGAACGAACCAATGTTTAATATCACTAAGGTTCAAACCATGTTTTTTTCCACAGCGCTAGTGGGTGTAGTGTTCTACGACAGACCGAAGGAAGCCTTCAGCGTGTTCAGCGTACTGCAAAGCCTGGGATTTGTCCTGAATTACGCTTTACAGCCCTTCATGTGCATCGTGAGCAAGATGGTGGGGCTGCTCGTGGTGCTCACCCTGGGACTGATGGGCTACTTCGTGCTCGAGGGGATTGTGTACATCGACAAGAAGAGAAAGGCTAGTGTTATCGGCAATTAAGATAAGGGAGAGTTAATCTAGAGAGAAATGAAGATTGAAGGACTTAACGAAAGAGTTTGTAATCGAGAATAAATGAATTCTGTGATGTGAAGAAATAGATGCCTTAAATGAAATTTAATTTAAATAACTGTTGAACTACTTAATCAAATAGATTGTATTCGAGAATTAATTAAGTCAGTGAAATTAGAAAAATATAGATTTTATAATTGTAATTTAAGTAATTGTTAAAGCAATTAATTTTGTCTAAATTATTTAGATATATTTGGATAATTGCTGGAGATAATATCTAATTAATTATTGATACTTAATCAAGTAGAAATTAAGAATAATTAAGCTGCTTCAAATACAGTAATAAAATACATATAATAAGTGCATACGGATATATTTAAGCTACTTAGTACAGAAATAAGACCCAGTAAAGCTACTTACTTCAAAACCGCTAATTGTTACTATCTAAACATTACATGATATCTACTTAATTATCATTATATGTATCAAGCTTAAATATTATTATACGGTGTGATTTAATAAAATGGATTTAATATACCTAGAAAAATAATTATAATTAAATTTTTCTTAGAGTAAGTATTTATTGTGTTTTTATGATAAATATAAAGAATTAAATATATTTGATTGAACATAGGCATTTTATTTCCAAATTACTTAACTTATAATTATAATTAAAGGATTAAAATGAGTATACGATGAGAGATTAATAAGTAATAAGTGATTAATATCAGTAATGGGTTATTATCATGATTAAAATACAATAATACTTGCATTAAATCTAGTACATTATATTAAACTGTATTTCTTTCATTATTTCATTGAACTATCTATTCAATTGGATAATTCAATCAATTGAATTATCCAATCAATTGAATTATTCAATTGATTGAATATTTCAATCAATTGATTAATTAATTAAATTATGAAATAACAGATGGTAATACCACAATATGATATTTGTTCCTAAATATGATTTAGTATAGAATAGTTTATTATTAAATTGTTAAAATAGTTTATTAAAATAAAAAATTTCAAATGTTCATAATTTTTTAAGATACATTTACAAATAATAAATATTACTAAATAAATTTGATATTCGAGTTATAGTGAATTATATTTCAGAAAGTACAGACATTTTGAATTTCCAAACGTTCTGTAAGTCTTCGTGGTATCCATCTTCAGGGATCACATTTATTAACCTTTTATGTCCTACATTAATATAAGCGTGAAAAAGTTACTCTTTTATTATACATAGAAAAATAAAACATATTAAACAATAAATAAGGAAAGTATCCTAACTACTATTTTAATTAAAAAAAATCAATCTTTATTTCTTAACATATCATTACCTATAGGAATTATTTACTAAGGAACTTCATATACTCTACTTAATGTGTTAGCTTAACCATACGTTTAACACGATTCTAATTTTCACTTGTTAAAGTATGCTAACAATGTTACAATATCCTAACATTATCAAAATCTAAACTATGGCCTGTATCTCTATCCTTCTAATATATCTATGACTGTTCTATCCTCTTAAGTACATTAGATTTATGTTCCTTAATGCTATCTCCTAACGTTCTACCTGTTTCTCCCACATATTTATTATCACAATCCTAACATATTAGCTCTTATAATTACGAGTAGGTAGAATATATGTCTCTGGTTTTTATATTGAATGCTACCACTGAAAATAGATAACACGAAGTCTTCAGGAAACTTGGAAATAAATAATAATACTTCTTGGCTAGTAATTCATCCTAAAAACCAGTTGAAAATGAGTTAAAATTAAATATAATTATAAATTTGCGAGATTTGAAAAAGTCCACGGTATTTCAAATCAATATTTCATTAACTTTTAGAATCCTAACTTAAAGTCTACGGATTTAACAACTCATGTATCATCATTTAAAATTATTCTATATTTTTTCTTCAACTTTCATAAAGTGAACGAGTGTTTTATTTTTATTTAGCACAATTATGAATATAGGACTGAATAAAAGTGATCAAAATATATTAAAATATATTCTGTTTTATTGGACATCTATGGTGACCCATTAAACCTGTTTAAAGTATTATATTATATCATTGCTTAATTAGTTAGTTATTTAAAGCTTATAAATAAACATTAAATTGTACCTACAAAAATGCTTTAGAAATTCATATTACACATTCACCACTATGTCCACATTCCCCACTATGTCCACATTTCCCACTATGTCCACATTTCCCACTATGTCCACATTTCCCACTATGTCCACATTTCCCACTATGTCCACATTCCCCACTATGTCCACATATGTCCACATTTCCCACTATGTCCACATTCCCCACTATGTCCACATTTCCCACTATGTCCACATTCCCCACTATGTCCACATTTCCCACTATGTCCACATTTCCCCTCCCCCCTATGTCCACATTCACCACTATGTCCACATTCACCACTATGTCCACATTCCCCACTATGTCCACATTCCCCACTATGTCCACATTCACCACTATGTCCACATTCACCACTATGTCCACATTTCCCACTATGTCCACATTCCCCACTATGTCCACATTCCCCACTATGTACACATTCACCACTATGTCCACATTTCCCACTATTTCCACATTCCCCACTATGTGGACCACATTCACCACTGTGTCCACATTCACCACTATGTCCACATTCACCACTATGTCCACATTCACCACTATGTCCGCATTCACCACTATGTGGACCACATTCACCACTATGTGGACCACATTCACCACTATGTCCACATTCACCACTATGTCCGCATTCACCACTATGTCCACATTTCCCACTATGTCCACATTTCCCACTATGTCCACATTCACCACTATGTCCACATTTCCCACTATGTTCACATTCACCACTATATCCACATTCACCACTATGTCCACAGAGTCGTAGATGTTTTTCTTTCCGTCAAATGGTGAGGATGTTCAAGTGGATATATAGTTAGAGTATTTTAAAGCAGAAGAAACCTTCATCTGATGGCAGGTGAATTTCCACCTCAATTTATAGGCAGCAGTCAAATGCCATAAATCTAACAGTAATTAATCTTCGTATATTAGCATGGGGTTAAAAGATAGGGAAACCTGAGCAATTGTGGTATTTTATTATAGTGATGTGGTTAGTCAGTAGAGTGATGTGGTTATTCAGTAGAGTGATGTGGTTAGTCAGTAGAGTGATGTGGTTAGTCAGTAGAGTGATGTGGTTAGTCAGTAGAGTGATGTGGTTAGTCAGTAGAGTGATGTGGTTAGTCAGTAGAGTGATGTGGTTAGTCAGTAGAGTGATGTGGTTAGTCAGTAGAGAGATGTGGTTAGTCAGTAGAGTGATGTGGTTAGTCAGTAGAGTGATGTGGTTAGTCAGTAGAGTGATGTGGTTAGTCAGTAGAGTGATGTGGTTAGTCAGTAGAGTGATGTGGTTAGTCAGTAGAGAGATGTGGTTAGTCAGTAGAGTGATGTGGTTAGTCAGTAGAGTGATGTGGTTAGTCAGTAGAGTGATGTGGTTAGTCAGTAGAGTGATGTGGTTAGTCAGTAGAGTGATGTGGTTAGTCAGTAGAGTGATGTGGTTAGTCAGTAGAGTGATGTGGTTAGTCAGTAGAGTGATGTGGTTAGTCAGTAGAGTGATGTGGTTAGTCAGTAGAGTGATGTGGTTAGTCAGTAGAGTGATGTGGTTAGTCAGTAGAGTGATGTGGTTAGTCAGTAGAGTGATGTGGTTAGTCAGTAGAGTGATGTGGTTAGTCAGTAGAGTGATGTGGTTAGTCAGTAGAGTGATGTGGTTAGTCAGTAGAGTGATGTGGTTAGTCAGTAGAGTGATGTGGTTAGTCAGTAGAGTGATGTGGTTAGTCAGTAGAGTGATGTGGTTAGTCAGTAGAGTGATGTGGTTAGTCAGTAGAGTGATGTGGTTAATTCATTACCTTCGTAGTTTGTGGAATTATACTTTAGGCGATATTTATTTATTTATTTATCATCTTGTTAATCACAAAGCTGAAAAAGTCTTCAACTAAATTGCATGAAATTTGGTGGAACGTTTGGTCATTATCCTTGCACGATTTGGTTAGTTTTTGGAGCGATCGGGTCAAAGGTCAAGGACAAGGTCATTTATAAGTCAAAAAGTATTTAACCAAATTGCATGAAATTTGGTGGGACGATTGTTCAATATCCAGGAACCAGTTTTTCAGATTTTGGGATCAATCAGGTTAAAGGTAAAGGTCATTTATAAGCGGCAGCGAAGGTACGCGCTCTACGAGACCCCATCAGCTAGTTATTAGTTCATACACATTCAATATTATAGGTGGTACAATTTAATATTTGAGAAATAAGTTTTGTAACGTTACTCTCACTTAGCGTAGCTTCAACTGCAAGTAGCGTACACTACATTCACTTAACGTACTTGTAAGTAACGTACCCTCGCTTAGCGCACCTGTAAGTAGCGTACCATCACTTAGCGTACCTGTAAGCAGCGTACCCTCACAGAGCGTACCTGTAAGTAGTGTACCCTCTCTTAGCGTACCTGTAAGTAGCGTACCCTCACTCAACGTACCTGCAAGTAGCGTTCCCTCACTTAGCATAACTGTAAGTAGTGTACCCTCACTTAGCATACCTGTAAGTAGCGTACCCTCACTTAGCGTACCTGTAAGTAGCGTACCCTCACTTAGCGTACCTGTAAGCAGCGTACCCTCACTTAGCGTACCCTCACTTAGCGTACCTGTAAGCAGCGTACCCTCACTTAGCGTACCTGTAAGCAGCGTACCCTCACTTAGCGTACCTGCAAGTAGCGTACCCTCACTTAGCATACCTGTAAGTAGCGTACCCTCACTTAGCATACCTGTAAGTAGCGTACCCTCACTTAGCATACCTGTAAGTAGCGTACCCTCACTTAGCATACCTGCAAGTAGCGTACCCTCACTTAGCATACCTGTAAGTAGCGTACCCTCACTTAGCATACCTGTAAGTAGCGTATCCTCACTTAGCATACCTGTAAGTAGCGTACCCTCACTTAGCATACCTGTAAGTAGCGTACCCTCACTTAGCATACCTGTAAGTAGCGTACCCTCACTCAACGTACCTGCAAGTAGCGTTCCCTCACTTAGCATAACTGTAAGTAGTGTACCCTCACTTAGCATACCTGTAAGTAGCGTACCCTCACTTAGCGTACCTGTAAGTAGCGTACCCTCACTTAGCGTACCTGTAAGCAGCGTACCATCACTTAGCGTACCCTCACTTAGCGTACCTGTAAGCAGCGTACCCTCACTTAGCGTACCTGTAAGCAGCGTACCCTCACTTAGCGTACCTGCAAGTAGCGTACCCTCACTTAGCATACCTGTAAGTAGCGTACCCTCACTTAGCATACCTGTAAGTAGCGTACCCTCACTTAGCATACCTGTAAGTAGCGTACCCTCACTTAGCATACCTGCAAGTAGCGTACCCTCACTTAGCATACCTGTAAGTAGCGTACCCTCACTTAGCATACCTGTAAGTAGCGTATCCTCACTTAGCATACCTGTAAGTAGCGTACCCTCACTTAGCATACCTGTAAGTAGCGTACCCTCACTTAGCATACCTGTAAGTAGCGTACCCTCACTTAGCATACCTGTAAGTAGCGTATCCTCACTTAGCATACCTGTAAGTAGCATACCCTCACTTAGCATACCTGTAAGTAGCGTACCCTCACTTAGCGTACCTGTAAGTAGCGTACCCTCACTTAGCGTACCTGCAAGTAGTGTACCCTCACTTAGCATACCTGTAAGTAGCGTACCCTCACTTAGCGTACCTGTAAGTAGCGTACCCTCACTTAGCGTACCTGTAAGTAGCGTACCCTCACTTAGCGTACCTGTAAGTAGCGTACCCTCACTTAGCGTACCTGTAAGTAGCGTACCCTCACTTAGCGTACCTGTAAGTAGCGTACCCTCACTTAGCGTACCTGTAAGCAGCGTACCCTCACTTAGCGTACCCTCACTTAGCGTACCCTCACAGAACGTACCTGTAAGCAGCGTACCCTCACTTAGCGTACCTGTAAGTAGCGTACCCTCACAGAGCGTACCTGTAAGTAGCGTACCCTCACAGAGCGTACCTGTAAGTAGCGTAGTCTCACTTAGCGTACCTGTAAGTAGCGTACCCTCACTTAGCGTACCTGTAAGTAGCGTACCCTCACTTAGCGTACCTGTAAGTAGCGTACCCTCACTTAGCGTACCTGTAAGTAGCGTACTCTCCCATCATGTCGCAGCCTCAACTCTCCTCTTGAATGTTCCTCAGTGTTGGTTTGGTTGTTGGTGCGTCAGGTTGTCAGTGTGTCGCAGGTGCTGTCGTTAGTGAGGCTAGTGAATTTCATTTATTTTCAACTTCACGCAGGAGCTTCAACTAGAAATATTATTTTCAGGATCTTGCAGGTAAATTACCAGAGTGTATCTAATTAGCGAGTGTTTGTCGAATCGGAAATGGTCTTTTTCAATAGCAATCCATTAGACTTTAATTGGTTCCATGGTTTTAAGTAGATTGTCTTCTCCGAAATTAGGAAACTTAATTGGAAAGCGTCTTAAGGTTCGTAGCGATGGATATTACTACTAAAATGGTAACAGTGTAATGAAATGATTATTTTAAAGGTTGAAATTCAGAATTAGGAGTTTTGGTTTGTGTTTGATATTCGACTGACGAAATGGTTCAGTGTTGCCACTTTCACCAAGGGAAATCGGTTCAAAGGAAATAACGCAAATACAGTCAGTTTATTGAGGGAATGTCGTCAGGAGAAATGGAAACACTTCAATGCATTTCAGTTATGCAGTTGCATTATACATATTTAGATACACTCAGTTATAATTACAATTTCTCATCCATTTAAAATTCTTCTATTTATTATTTACAACTTTTTATGTATTTAATTACTCTATTTTTTATTTATTCACATTTTTCGATTTGATTTTTGTTGATTTATTTAACTTTTATTAAGTTAAAATTCTTTTATTTATGTAAAAAATTTCATTCATTTATTCATTTAAAATTCATTTATTCATTCTTCTGGCAGGGGGCCTTTAAAAAAAAAAAAAAAAAAAAAATTTATTCATTTAGAATTCATTTAAAATTCATTTATTCATTTAAAATTCTCTATACTTATTTAAAATTTCTAGTATTACATAAAACATAACTAATTAATTAATTTCTCATTTGTATGTTCTGATATCCCAAGATAATATTTTACAAAGCCTGTTTATATAATTTAGCGTAACAAAAATATCATATGAAGTTGAAAAACATATTATTTATTATAATATGAAATAATACCGAGAAAGTCATCATTATGATATAAAAGAATTATAATAAAAATATAAAATAAACGCTAGTCATGTTATTTTATTATGATATAATAATTAAATTTTATTCCTTGGGGAAAATTTTATGTTTTTAAACTTGAATTTTTTCCTCATAAAAATATTCATGAAATCACAAATAATTCAATTATGGATTTGTTCAATAATTTCGTTTCTCTCCTGATTGAATCTCGCAGCAAAACGAAAATTGAATCTGAAATAAATAAATAGAATGACAAAGACTTTAATTTTTGAATTATAAAAGTAGGAATAAATTATTAGACTATTAAATAATAACTAATAGACTATTTAACATAATATTGACTATTTAATAGCAAATTAACTATTTAATAGCAAATTAACTATTTAATAGCAAATTAACTATTTAATAGCAAATTAACTATTTAATAGCAAATTAACTATTTAATAGCAAATTAACTACTTATCAACAAATTAACTATTTATCAACAAATTAACTATTTAATAGCAAATTAACTATTTAATAGCAAATTAACTATTTAATAGCAAATTAACTACTTATCAACAAATTAACTATTTATCAACAAATTAACTATTTAATAGCAAATTAACTATTTAATAGCAAATTAACTATTTAATAGCAAATTTACTATTTAATAGCAAATTTACTATTTAATAACAAATTTACTATTTAATAACATATCAACTATTTAATAACATATCAACTATTTAATAACATATTAACTATTCAATAACATATTAACTATTTAATAACATATTAACTATTTAATAACATATCAACTATTTAATAACATATTAACTATTTAATAACATATTAACTATTCAATAACATATCAACTATTTAATAACATATCAACTATTCAATAACATATCAACTATTCAATAACATATCAACTATTCAATAACATATCAACTATTCAATAACATATCAACTATTCAATAACATATCAACTATTCAATAACATATCAACTATTCAATAACATATCAACTATTCAATAACATATCAACTATTCAATAACATATCAACTATTCAATAACATATCAACTATT
The DNA here is from genome assembly GCA_947561585.1 of Caprella mutica. Lineage (NCBI taxonomy): Eukaryota > Metazoa > Arthropoda > Malacostraca > Amphipoda > Caprellidae > Caprella > Caprella mutica. The sequence continues at coordinate 23,776 of CANNZV010001450.1, read as the reverse complement.
CAATAACATATCAACTATTCAATAACATATCAACTATTCAATAACATATCAACTATTCAATAACATATCAACTATTCAATAACATATCAACTATTCAATAACATATCAACTATTCAATAACATATCAACTATTCAATAACATATCAACTATTTAATAACATATCAACTATTTAATAACATATCAACTATTTAATAACATATCAACTATTCAATAACATATCAACTATTCAATAACATATCAACTATTCAATAACATATCAACTATTCAATAACATATCAACTATTTAATAACATATCAACTATTCAATAACATATCAACTATTCAATAACATATCAACTATTCAATAACATATCAACTATTCAATAACATATCAACTATTTAATAACATAACATATTAAACAGATAATAAGTTATCTATTTATTGTCCTAGTGATACTATTCAGTCGCTTATACCGAGTAAAAGAAACGGTTAAAAGAGTTGAATTATTTGCGGAATAGAAGCTTCGATCTCTTATTTTTCAGAACGGTAGCACTCTTTGTTCGATATCAGGGGTTCGAGTCTCATTTAAATATGTATTCTTTATCTATGAAAAAACAGTACTTCTTAAGAGGCTAAGTTACGAATCATCGATCAGTTCCACATCTTCGGTCATATAAGAAGAAAAAAAAAACGAAATAATTCTATTGATTACCTTTTTATTATTAAATCATTTTTCTTATATGGCCGAAGATGTGGAACTGACCGATAATTCGCAACTTTCTCGAGTCAGTTTTTCAATTTTTTCTATGTGAAATCAAAATAGTATTATTTTCTTTCCATTCGGTCCATTCACAGGGAGAAAAGTATGACGGGCCCTTAACCCAACATAATCTTCCTTGTTTCAACCATAACTTCTCTGCGATCCTCCCCCCTCCTCCTTCACATATCCCATCCACCTCACCAAACAAATTATATAATATATACTGAACCGAATTGTATGCGGTTTGCAGAATAATGATCGTAGACCCCCCCCCAAGCACTGAGAGTTGCTGGTGAAATATCACCAGCAACTGTGAAGTTTTAAGTAGCGCAGCATTTCTTGGTTGAGAGCAATGCTCATTATTCTCTACAAGTGCCATAAATCGCGCCACAAAAGATGTGTTCTGCAGATCCAGATAGATGTGTTATTCTTACACACTTCCATTCAAAACAACAGAATATTTCACTTTTATACGCGCAGAAGTTTGCTGTGTAAATATATTGGCTCGTTTGCAAACAGTAAATAATTTCATATGTAAATTTAGTTCAAGAATAAAGGGTTGAAAATAAAAGCCTATAGCGAGAGCTTGCATAATTTGAACCAGATTACCTAATCAGCTGGGTACACGATATATATCGCCAAAGGTAAGATATAAACAACTGATTACAGGAGGTTATCGTTTGAAAAAAGAAATCGAAATTTTGTTGGTAATCAAAATTTCACGAGAATTTGATTTTAGTTCCTATTTTTCGGTTATTAATGTTTTCCTTTACCTACTCAGTGAAATTTATTGTAGTGATATGTTGAAGAGTTAGCTAAGAAGGTTCATTTTCTCTTTCACATGTAAAGAAGTTAGGCATCATGTCTGTCATTCATCACAAGGTTGAGGCGTGATGAACCTCTAGTTCTTTTCGGTTCATTATGTAAATGAACATCGCGGCCCATTACTCGACATGGAAGTTTTCTTTAGGCCAACACTTTTCTGGCGTGTGAATAATATTAAGGTATTTTCTTGTAAATGTACGTAGCATCTTATTGACGCTAAGAAGAAGTCTATTGAAACTTCTGAAAGTCTTCTTCCTTTCCCAGCGATAAAAAGTAAATTGATTTTCAACTTTATGGCTCTCTTGCACTGGTTAGTAAGGAGGGAAAGTTTTAAACTTTTGTAGTATTTGGAGAAATTAGGAAATTAACTGAATTACAGATAACCAAAACCAGTTTTTATTTAATTTTACATAAGAGGTCAAAAAATGAATCAATTCACTTGCAAGATTGATTCAATTGATTTAAATAGAGTTCAAGAAATGAATTGATTTAAATAGAGTTCAAGAAATGAATTGATTTAAATAGAGTTCATCAAGTCAATTGATTTAAATAGAGTTCAAGAAGTCAATTGATTTAAATAGAGTTCAAGAAGTGAATTGATTTAAATAGAGTTCAATAAGTCAATTGATTTAAATAGAGTTCAATAAGTCAATTGATTTAAATAGAGTTCAATAAGTCAATTGATTTAAATAGAGTTCGAGATTTCAATTGATTTAAATAGAGTTCAATAAGTCAATTGATTTAAATAGAGTTCAAGAAGTCAATTGATTTAAATAGAGTTCACGAAGTCAATTGATTTAAATAGAGTTCAATAAGTCAATTAATTTAAATAGAGTTCAAGAAGTGAATTGATTTAAATAGAGTTCAAGAAGTGAATTGATTTAAATAGAGTTCAATAAGTCAATTGATTTAAATAGAGTTCAATAAGTCAATTGATTTAAATAGAGTTCAATAAGTCAATTGATTTAAATAGAGTTCGAGATTTCAATTGATTTAAATAGAGTTCAATAAGTCAATTGATTTAAATAGAGTTCAAGAAGTCAATTGATTTAAATAGAGTTCAATAAGTCAATTGATTTAAATAGAGTTCAATAAGTCAATTGATTTAAATAGAGTTCAAGAAGTCAATTGATTTAAATAGAGTTCAAGAAGTCAATTGATTTAAGTAGATATCATGAAGTCAATTGATTTAAATAAAGTTCAAGAAGTCAATTGATTTAAGTAGATATCATGAAGTCAATTAATTAACGTAAAGGTGAAGAAGTCAATTGCCTAACACTTTCAATCTACATTAGAGTTCCTCTTCAAGCAGAGTAGAAGTCAATTGATTCCCTTCACTTTAGGTGACATTGATACGTCGAAAGAAGAATGCCACTTTAATGGCCATAAAAAAGGTAATTGAAGTGCCTTTAGGTGTTCTGATTGCTCCAACTTCAACTCTCTAATCAAGAATAACAAGGGTAGGCAAGTGCCATTCTTACAGATACATGTTACAATCTTTTCTAGGAGTTTCCGTGCGAATAAATCAAGGAAAGCTGTTGTGAAGAGTGTCGTATAATCTTGATAAATCATCTTGCAGAATCTACCAACCAAAATATCATGAAATGCTAGTTATAGTGGCCGCCGCCGAGCTAACGTCTTGCAGAAATATTTATTTGAAGAGAGAAAGGCACAAGGAATTGAATTTAGACATTCCTCTTGGGATATCGTGCATTTTTCTTTTTGAAGAATATATTTATGATGGGTATTTCCATTTGCATTATCAACTACGCAGATGCATATCTGAAATAAGGATGAGAAGCCCTGGAATACGTAGGCAGTTTTATCACCTAACAAATTTGCGAATGGTCTTACAGGATATAATAAAACTAATGCATTTGCCCGTCAAGAATTACGTGTACAACAGTTGTATTTGTAGCTGGTGTATTTAACCTAACTTTTTAATTTTTCTACCTGGTTAAACAGTTAATTCAAACACTGATAATTTAAATAAAAATTGAAGGTAGTAATGAGTTAATCTTTGCATTTTTTCATGCTTTTCACTGTATTTTAATTTCTATGCTAATATAATTACTATACAATAAAGTTCTTTACAATATAGTTACCTATTTTCACACACCTTTACAATTCTATCTCAAAAACAGTTCAATAAATCACTACCTAATTAATTCCTAAGTCAGCAAAGTAAGCAGGAGATACGCATAATTACGAGATATCTTTAATAACGAGATACGCATAATTACGAGATTAAGTAATCGTAAAGTACGAGATACTTATAATTACGAGATACTTGTAATTACGAGATACTCGTAATTACGAGATACTTATAATTACAAGATACTTATAATTACAAGATACTTATAATTGCAAGATACTTATAATTGCAAGATAATTATAATTACGAGATAATTATAATTACGAGATATGAGTAATCATAAAATACGAGATGGGTATAACTATTTTATTCATTAAATGTATAACCTCATCCCCCATTCACTGATGAGTTTAAAACTGTTTGTTTTCAGTTCTTTGATCAATGGAGTCGACGCGGAATTTTTTAGAGATTCCTTCATTGAATCACGACTGAAAAATCAGAGTTTGCAACTTATCTCATTATAGATTGAACATCCAGTGAATAGGTTTGATGTTATTAGAATGGGAAAAATGCTACAAACTGAGTTATGGTATTAACCCTGCACTGTGCACTTTATTCACAACTATTGGTGGTTGTTTAACCCTTTACTGTGTACTTTATTTACAACTATTGGTGGTTGTTTAACCCTTTACTGTGTACTTTATTTACAACTATTGGTGGTTGTTTTAACCCTTCACTGTGCAATTTATTTACAACTATTGGTGGTTGTTTTAACCCTTCACTGTGCACTTTATTTACAACTATTGGTGGTTGTTTTAACCCTTTACTGTGCACTTTATTTACAACTATTGGTGGTTGTTTTAACCCTTCACTGTGCACTTAATTTTCAACATTGAAGGTTGTTTTACAAGAAGTTTCTTGTTGATATCAAATCTAGATTTCACCATTCTATTATAACATCTGATTTTCGCCTGAAGTGATATTTTTATTACAGCTCAATACTGAACAGAAGCTAAAATATTTAACGTAAGACTTTCTACTTATTATTACAGTATTATTCCATGGAATAAATAACCCATATTATTGGAAGATATTTTAATAAAGATAATTGCTTTTTTTTTTTTTTTTTTTTAAATTTATTCGTATTGTTTTATAAAAGTTTTTTAAATTAATGAGCAACCTAATTAAGGGGATCATTCCACAAACAAAACATTTTTCTATTTTATGCATCGTAGAACTTTGAAATTTAAGACACATATATAAAAAATCGAATGCGGATTATTTTTGTTCATGGAAAAAAAAACATTATGTTAATTTAAAAAGAAATATTGAAGAAAACGTAATTTTAGGGGTACCTCCTCTGTTAGTTTTTGACTTAAAGTGATGCTATTGGATGCGCATAATGTGGTCAATATTTTTCAAAATTATAGCCCTGGAATTGGAAAAAAAATTGCAAAACACATTTTTTTCTCGTCAATTTCGTAGTTGTGACGTCATAACTTCTGAGCTAAAACTATCTGAAATTAGTCAAACTTTGTCATTTTTGCGTCCAACGATACCCATCTCACCAATGGACGTCAGAAATTAACGGAGTAGATACAGTTTGACTCCGAAAATTAAAAAAAAAATAATACTTTACAGGAGAGCAGAATGAGATTTTTGGATTTTGATTTTTTTTAGTCCTGAGTAGGAATTTCATACCGAAATGGACTTTATTTTGTTGCTCAGGTCTGTTCGCATTTAATGATTCCAATATCATCACTGTAGGTCAAAATCTAAAGACGGAGATACATTTTTTCTTCCATATATTTTTTTTAAATATTCTTCATTCGATGTTTTATTTGTGTCTCAAATTTAAAAATTTTACGATCCATATAATGAAATACAAAAATCTTGCAGGGGACGATCTCTCTTAAACTTGAGCCATACGGAATAAATTAGAAATTCTTCTCTAAATTCTTTATTTCTATTTAGAGACTCTCAATTTATAACGAACGACAGTTTAGAAGAAAAATTTGGTGACTATAATACGTGGTTATACTTACTTGAAAGTTAAAAAAACCCAGTAAGGTAATTTCTTAATTATCGGTCAGTTCCACATCTTCGGACACTTAAGAAAAAATATATAATAATTATTGTTTAACTATTATTTTGATTGGTATCCATGATACCTGCAGGTATCATGGATATACACTAGATAGCAGAGTGTTAATATACACACTTGATAGCAGTGTGTTAATATATACACTAGATAGCAGTGTGTTAATATACACACTTGATAGCAGTGTGTTAATATACACACTTGATAGCAGTGTGTTAATATACACACTTGATAGCAGTGTGTTAATATATACACTAGATAGCAGTGTGTTAATATACACACTTGATAGCAGTGTGTTAATATATACACTAGATAGCAGAGTGTTAATATATACACTAGATAGCAGTGTGTTAATATATACACTTGATAGCAGTGTGTTAATATACATACTTGATAGCAGTGTGTTAATATACACACTTGATAGCAGTGTGTTAATATATACACTTGATAGCAGTGTGTTAATATACACACTTGATAGCAGTGTGTTAATATATACACTAGATAGCAGAGTGTTAATATATACACTAGATAGCAGTGTGTTAATATACACACTTGATAGCAGAGTGTTAATATATACACTGTGTGTAATCTGCCTGCAGGTAATATGGTTTAGTTTAGTTGGCTCAGGTATTAAGATCTCATGCATATTAAACAGTGAAACCGACTTGAAATAAACCACACCGTGTGGTTCATTGTATCACAGTGTGGTTATTATAACCCACACCATGTGGTTCATTGTATCACAGTGTGGTTATTATAACCCACACCATGTGGTTCATTGTATCACAGTGTGGTTGTTATAACCCACACCGTGTGGTTCACTGTATCGCAGTGTGGTTATTATAAACCACACCGTGTGGTTCATTGTATCACAGTGTGGTTATTATAAACCACATCATGTGGTTCATTGTATCGTAGTGTGGTTATTATAACCCACACCATGTGGTTCATTGTATCACAGTGTGGTTATTATAACCCACACCGTGTGGTTCATTGTATCACAGTGTGGTTGTTATAACCCACACCATGTGGTTCATTGTATCACAGTGTGGTTATTATAACCCACACCATGTGGTTCATTATATCTCAGTGTGGTTATTATAACCCACACCATGTGGTTCATTATATCTCAGTGTGGTTATTATAACCCACACCATGTGGTTCATTGTATCACAGTGTGGTTATTATAACCCACACCATGTGGTTCATTGTATCACAGTGTGGTTATTATAACCCACACCATGTGGTTCATTGTATCACAGTGTGGTTATTATAGCCCACACCATGTGGTTCATTGTATCACAGTGTGGTTATTATAACCCACACCATGTGGTTCATTATATCTCAGTGTGGTTATTATAACCCACACCATGTGGTTCATTATATCTCAGTGTGGTTATTATAACCCACACCATGTGGTTCATTGTATCACAGTGTGGTTATTATAACCCACACCATGTGGTTCATTATATCTCAGTGTGGTTATTATAACCCACACCATGTGGTTCATTGTATCACAGTGTGGTTGTTATAACCCACACCATGTGGTTCAATATATATCATTGTTACACCTAAAATAAATGTTCAATCAAATTATAAAAATAACATCTATTAATTTATTCCTTTTATTTTCGGTTTCTTATTAACTACACAATTGATTTAGAATTATATATTATGTAATCTATATTTAAATCTTAATATTTTTTAAAAGATAAAAATGATACTTAGTAAAGCATAGGACTAGTTACGAGTTACCGTATGGTTCCACATCTTCGATCGTATAAGAAGGAAATAAATAATAATTATTATTATGATTTATATTGACCAATTGGATACCCATTGACATAAAAGTTAATAATAATTATATATAACCTTCCTGTATGATCGAGGATGTGCAACTGTCTCGTAACTCGTAACTAACCCCACCCAAACCATCACTCTAACAGGTTTTACCGCACATTTAAGGCTTAACAGCATCACAATGGTACGTCTGACGGGTACGATAGGGACAAAGTAGCCAGATTATCTTCCAAGATGGTGGAGAGAGGGGGGGGGTAAGCAAATAAGAAGGGGTGGATTGGGGGTCTGTCTCCCCCCCCCCCTGTCATTGCTCTCAAGATTTGTGAGATTATTAATGTTCAGGGTTTGAAATGAGGGGAAACGGAGAAAGTGATCAGGAGTTATTTGATGAGGGGAATTTATGTCTACTCTGTGGGAATTTCTTTTGATACTCTGTAAAAAAAGAAACTAGTAGGATATAATTTACAGAGATATTTTGTACTAGAAATGAGTATTAGTTGAATTTAGTTTATCCGATTTACTTTATTATTTTGTATTATATTCATTAGGAGCAATTAGCGCAAATTCATCATTCATTCAGTATTTGTCTATGGAATACGACAAGAGATAATAGACTTTTCTATTGGAGTTATTGTCTTTATGAAGGCGGCTAAAATAATCTAAATTAATTCTATGTTGAATGAAGATGATAACATTCCTCCACTCTTTACCCCCTCCACTCTTTACCCCCCCCCCACTCTTTACCCCCCTCCACTCTTTACCCCCCCCACTCTTTACCCCCCCCCACTCTTTGCCCCTCCACTCTTTACCCCCTCCACTCTTTACCCCCTCCACTCTTTACCCCCCCCCCACTCTTTACCCCTCCCACTCTTTACCCCCCCCCCACTCTTTACCCCCTCCACTCTTTACCCCCCCCCCACTCTTTACCCCCCCCCCACTCTTTACCCCCTCCACTCTTTACCCCCTCCACTCTTTACCCCCTCCACTCTTTACCCCCTCCACTCTTTGCCCCCTCCACTCTTTGCCCCCCCACTCTTTACCCCCTCCACTCTTTACTCTCTTTCTTACCATCTTTCCTTAAGTCTTCTGGTTGCTATCTGGCCAGTTTTATGGTAAGATAAATTTTAGATGTTCCCTCTAGATTCGGGATAAGGAGACTATAAATGACCTGAAAATTTACAAACTCCTAAATCTCTAAATGTTGAGTACGGAAGAGGTTGTAATATTTTCAACAGCACAATTTTAATGGTTAAAAATGTTCATATCTTAATATGTTTAATTATTTATAACTATATTCCATTTTTCATATCTTATATACTGAAATGGCTTATGTTTTTATATACATTTACAGAATGTTATATATTTTTTATGTAAAAAAAAAACCTACAGGTATCATGGATGCCAATTAAAATAGCGAATCAAAATTAACTTTTTTATGAGCCAAAATGTGGAACCGTCCGAAATTCCTAACTTTAAAAATAACATAAACTTTTTATCCATCAGATTAAAAATAGTACCTACTATCATTTTATTCCCAAGTTCTAAAAAGTAGAACCAGAATTTTTCTATCAAAGTTCAGCAAGAGAATCAGTCATGGGAGTATTTCAATGAGATGACTTGCATTCGAGTTGTGACTTCAAAAATAGAGTTCACTGACAGCAATAATAATTATTATTTCCATTGTGAATTCTTATATAACTTCTGTAATTAAAATTCTATTAAAAAAGATAACGACATTCTATCATAGTTGCTTTAAGAAATGATTAATATTGATAATTGTTATAGAATACGTAAAGAACAGTTTGGATCTGAAAAATACATGGATGCTAACTAACAAGCAGTGGAAAAGTGGCTCCGTGAATATATCTTATACCACTGTAGAAGATTTGAAGCTCATGGATGCAGAAAAGCTACTCCGTGAATGTAGTCACTTTCCAAAGAATGTGGCAAAAAGGGACACAAAAACCATGGCATTATCGGATAAAAGAGGAAAATGAAGAGGTGATAGTAAATGAAGCCTACGAGTCTACCTAACACAAAAATCTAAGACCTCGTAGTTGAAGAGCATAACCCTAGCGCTATCCTCTAAAACTGCAAGTAGCGGTAAAAAATGATAAACATGATAAAAATGAAAAAAAGACAATACATAATCCAAATTACAACAGTTCGGGACCCAAGGGCCGCCACCTTCCATCACCTACAGACAGCTTCCGGATAGAGTCCCCAGGGGGGCGAAAATAATGAGATTGTGGTACAGAAATATTGTATAATAAAATACTTCCATGTTTGAAAGGAGGTTTTCAAAATGTGACTAAAAATTTCCTGAAAGTATTAAAAAGGAGATTTTAATTTAAAAATAGATACTTTTCTAAATACATATTTAAAATACCTCTAAGAGCAAATTTGATTTGTATCAATTCAACATTGTCTAAAAATATTATTGCACTATAGGAATAAACTTTCATGTTTAATTATTTATTTTCGTGTTTACAATATTAGTTATAATGAATAAACAGATTTATCAGCATGGGTTGTTTATGGTGGAAAAAGACATTCATTTTACTGTTCGAATGGTAAATTGTTTCCAAGAGCAAGTAGAATCTTCCGAACAAAATTAACATCGATTTTCCATAACTCTGGTGATTCCAAAGTGGTTTCGAACCTACTCGAGAAACATTCAATGCCCTTAAAAACAGATAAAAAACGTACCTAATGAAACACTTGGCCTTCGGACGGCCAGCCATTTCACTGCGCTGAATAGTAAGTTTTATAAACATTTTTCTTTCAATTTACACATTTTTTTAGGGTGAGTTACGAATTATCGGTCAGTTTCACATCTTCGGTCATGTAAGACCGAGAAATCTAAAAAACGATATAATAATTGTTATTGATTTTTTATTTTCATTGGTATCGATGATACCTACAGGAATCATGGATATAAATTAAATAATAATTAAATAATTATTATATATTTTTTTCTTATATGACCGAAGATGTGAAACTGACCAATTATTCGTAACTTACCCTAAGTCTTTTATATACGTAAATTATCTACATGAAACAGATTGAATTCTACAAACCTAACATTTTCCTTTCAATTTACACATTTTATTAAAGTAGCACTGGTATACATTAGCAACATGAAACTGTTGTAATTTAATCAGGGAAGTCAAATGAAATGGCAGTGTAATTTTTGAGAAGACGTTTGGTCGCATATGATAATTTGGAGAGAACCTTTAACTGCGTGGGATAAGGAATTTCTTTGAATTTAACCGCAGATCTTATTGCTGCTAGCTCTGCCAGATTTAAGATGCAAATGAGGTTTCAGTTGAATTGTCGCGTCTTGGTGAACTGAGATCACAAGATGGGATCCAAGGCTAGATCTAATTTGAGTCTCAGCATCCAAACAGAGCAGTAAATGCTTGTAAGGATTGACTTCAACCAGTAGAACTCCTCTATAATGCACTCCTGTATAGTGAGTGTCCTGAGTAAGGATGTAGCCTCTATAGTGACTTATTTTCTTTAGTCTGCCATGAAATGGCCATCAGTTTTCTAAAACTGATGGCCATTAATGGTAGACTTAAGAAAATTTGTTCATTATACAGGCTGCTTACTTACTTAAAACTGTATTTTCACTATACATGATTTCATTATAGAGGAGCTCTACTGTAGAACCTCAGGCAAGATCTATGGTTAAATTTATAAATTCAGTTTTCGGATCAAAAGTGTAATGAATATAAATTTACAATCGGTAATTAAAATTTTCAATCTAAGAACTCATAAATGAGGATTTCTAGAATAAAATTTTCCTCTTCCCAAAAAAATCTATTTAAAATTTTCTTCACTCCATCTTTATCAGTTATATTCATCTCTTATCACTTATCTTTCTTTTATACCTTTTCTTACACGTGTTGTACATTTATGTTACTAAATTTCGATTATCACGAATATAATGTATTCCCATTAGAATTGTTTCAAAGTATTTGTATGATAATTTTCACTTTGTTTTGATTGCCGCTAATAATAATTATTAGAGCGCCTGTGTTTGAAATTAAATTCGAATGTTCACCCTATTCTTGCTAGTGATTAATTGAGTAATCAGAATAATAAATGACGAAATGATTAGTTCTATTAAATAAGCAATTGGCTAGGATGTATTCCGAGTTATTGGTCGGTTTCAAATTTTCGGTCATATAAGTAAAAGCTATTTATTGTCATTTTAACTCGTTATTTTAATTAGTATCCGTGATACCTGCAGGTATCACGGATACCAATTAAACTATTTAGTTACAATGTTAAATTATATTTTGTATGACTGATAATGAGGAACAGGTCGATAACTCGGAACTTACCCTAGCTGCAAAACCATATAGAATTTTATTTTAAAGTTTGCTATCAGTATATGGATGATATACCATACCAAATTAAAAATACAGTTTAAATAAATAATGAAATACGATAGCATACTAATCACGCTGTAGATAGCATACTAATCACGCTGTAGATAGCATACTAATCACACTATAGATAGCATACTAATCACGCTGTAGATAGCATACTAATCACGCTGTATATAGATTACTAATCACACTGTAGATAGCATACTAATCACACTATAGATAGCATACTAATCACACTATAGATAGCATACTAATCACACTGTAGATAGCATACTAATCACACTGCAGATAGCATACTAATCACACTGCAGATAGCATACTAATCACACTGCAGATAGCATACTAATCACACTGCAGATAGCATACTAATCACACTGTAGATAGCATACTAATCACGCTGTAGATAGCATACTAATCACACTGCAGATAGCATACTAATCACACTGCAGATAGCATACTAATCACACTGCAGATAGCATACTAATCACACTGTAGATAGCATACTAATCACGCTGTAGATAGCATACTAATCACGCTGTAGATAGCATACTAATCACACTGTAGATAGCATACTAATCACGCTGTAGATAGCATACTAATCACACTACATATAGCATACTAATCACACTAAATATATCATACTAATCACACTGTAGATAGCATACTAATCACACTGCAGATAGCATACTAATCACACTGTATATAGCATACTAATCACGCTGTAGATAGCATACTAATCACACTGTCATATAGCATACTAATCACACTATAGATAGCATACTAATCACACTATAGATAGCATACTAATCACGCTGTACATAGCCTACTAATCACGCTGTAGATAGCATACTAATCACGCTGTAGATAGCATACTAATCACACTGTCATATAGCATACTAATCACACTGTAGATAGCATACTAATCACGCTGTACATAGCCTACTAATCACGCTGTAGATAGCATACTAATCACGCTGTAGATAGCATACTAATCACACTGTCATATAGCATACTAATCACACTGTAGATAGCATACTAATCACACTGTAGATAGCATACTAATCACACTGTACATAGCCTACTAATCACGCTGTAGATAGCATACTAATCACGCTGTAGATAGCATACTAATCACACTGTAGATAGCATACTAATCACACTGTAGATAGCATACTAATCACACTGTCATATAGCATAGTAACTTGAACGTCATTTAGATTTTAGCCCACTGATATCTTACTTTTCTTTCGATTGCCATTAAAACAGAGCAATGAATTGTCACTGTAATTACAAAAGAAAAATTCTCGACCAGAATGTTTCCGGGCAGATTTTTTTAGTTCTTCCTCGTCTCACTGTGACGAAGCATATAAAATTCAGAGAAATCCTAAAGCGGTCCTGTAGGAGTTCATAAAAGTGGGGAACTGGCTTCGCGTTTTTAAGACTCGATTGACATTCGGACTTGATTTAGTTGTCTCCTAAAGGCTTTCGGACGACTCGGTCGAGGAAAACATTCGCGTCGTAAATATGGAAATGGTCTGAACACCAAAATTATCACGTCATTTGGAGACGTGAAAACAGAAGAAAATTTCAAGAAAATATTTTCGTAGGATAAATTTGTAGAAAATCTTGTTTTTGTGAAATTGAGGAAGACGGATAAACTAGGAACTTTGCTGTAAAATTAACTTGTAACTTTAACTTATAAAGATTGTGATGGTCGGAATTGATTAATGGAAATTTAATATTGCATGAAAGTTCATTTTCTATGTAGCTTAGGACAATAAAAATATCATTCAATTTTTCTTAGCAAATCAAAACGATACAAATGTTTAAAACATTTCAAAATGATCTTAGTTGTCGTAATACAATTCCCCTCCAATTTAAAGACCATTTCAGCTTTCGAATCAAGTAAAACCAGTTACCGCTAGGATCGAATGGGTTAGATAGGCATTGATAGCCTTTGTACGACAATACCTTAAACATATAGGCAGAGCCAGACGTAAGACTTCTCCATTGAATTGGAATTAGACTCCAGGGACCGGTGATCAAATCAATTCTCAGTCAGGTGGAAGCAATTTGATTAAGATGCTCAGGCAGGAGAGAAACGTATATCCACACCCTGCAGTTACGCTTGTACAAATAAATACTGAAACAGTTCAGGTTAAGGGCTGCTTCACATATGTCAGGGATCTGTCCGGGACGTCACCGGTCCGTGATTTTTTATCACTGCGAAGGGCCAGTACTGTGTTAAATTAATGTAATGATATATTTTTTCACTGACAATGAATCACTGAGAGGAGAGTGACGGAGACGGACCGGTGACGTTCCGGACGGATCCCTGTCATATGTAAAGCAGCTTTAACACTTCTCTGTCCCTTGCATCACAAATCCTAGAATTGTAAACATGACTTCTTTACTTGTTTGGAATTTGGATTGACTAGTTACATTGAAGCTCAATTCCATTTATTTGTACAATTGTCCTTTTCCGAAACAGTTGAATAAACGTAAAGGGAGAAAATCGCTTGTAATTATGCACATCTGCTTTGACTCTGAAATGTGGCTGTAAATTACATACACAATATCTTGTTCCTCTATCCATCTTGCATGTACCTACAACATTAAAGACAAATCAGCCGTGTGCATAATTACAACCAACGGCTTCCCTGTGCATTAAATTACAAAGCCTATAGACGTTTGAGGCACTTTCCTTTGCCTGTTAGTACTCTGCAGTGCCAATTTCCGATACCTGACGACACTAGTGGTTATTGCAGCCATTTGTATTGCGGCCTTTTGATCATTATTACACAAAATATAGGGCAAATGTCAATAAATATAGGGAAAAAGAAAATGACAATAAATATAGGGGGACAAGATAATGACAATCAATATAGGGAAAAAGAAAATGGCAATAAATATAAGGAAAATAAAAATGGCAATAAATATAGAGAAAAAGAAAATGACAATAAATATAGGGAAAAAAAGGCAATAAATATAAGGAAAAGAGAAAGTGACAATAAATATAGGGAAACAAAGAAAATGACAATAAATATAAGAAAAAAGAAAGTAACAATATAGGGAAAAAAGAAAATGACAATAAATATGAGAAAAAAAGAAAGTAACAATATAGGGAAACAAAGAAAATGACAATAAATATAAGAAAAAAGAAAGTAACAATATAGGGAAAAAAGAAAATGACAATAAATATGAGAAAAAAAGAAAGTAACAATATAGGGAAAAAAGAAAATGACAATAAGGAGAGGAAAATATTTCGGCCACAAATCTTACTTTAACGAGTCTTTTTTTTATCAAAAAAAAATAAGGCAAGACTGTTGACAACAGGTCTGTTATAACAAAGTAACGGCAAGACTGTTGACAACAGGTCTGTTATAACAAAGTAACGGCAAGACTGTTGACAACAGGTCTGTTATAACAAAGTAACGGCAAGACTGTTGACAACAGGTCTGTTATAACAAAGTAACGGCAAGACTGTTGACAACAGGTCTGTTATAACAAAGTAACGGCAAGACTGTTGACAACAGGTCTGTTATAACAAAGTAACGGCAAGACTGTTGACAACAGGTCTGTTATAACAAGGTAACGGCAAGACTGTTGACAACAGGTCTGTTATAACAAGGTAACGGCAAGACTGTTGACAACAGGTCTGTTATAACAAGGTAACGGCAAGACTGTTGACAACAGGTCTGTTATAACAAGGTAACGGCAAGACTGTTGACAACAGGTCTGTTATAACAAGGTAACGGCAAGATTGTTGACAACAGGTCTGTTATAACAAAGTAACGGCAAGGCTGTTGACAACAGGTCTGTTATAACAAAGTAACGGCAAGACTGTTGAATAAGCGTGTATATAATTGATTCAAATAAAGACTTAATACCCATGGCAAATTATTTGTCACGGCTACAAAACGTCAAACAGTCAATAGAATTTCGTAATTCAGTTTCCTACCCTCTATAGAGATCATATCAATCTATCAATTGAAATTTGCTACAATTGAATCAGTTGATTTTTGAAGGAGAAGAACGAACTTCAGTATGTGCCAGCAAGAGAAAAACAAAGCTAAAACAAAATTATAATTTTTCATAATTGAAAAGTAGAATTTAAAAATTCTGCTTCCTAGAAATTGTAGTAAATACACAAGGCTACTAAATAAAGTTTGTTTCAAGTGAAATAATTAATTAGTGAATGATAAAAAACAATTTTTATCCGTATAACATTAGTAGCTCCACAAAATTCAAATTTTTGACCACTAAAAATTTAATTTTATGAATTTGCTTTATATTATCTGTAGAAATTACACCAGGCTACCATTTTTAAATATTTTTCATACAAATTAGTTCACTATTCAGAGAAAATTTATTTCAGTGTTTGCGAATCAATGTAAATATTTTCAAATTTTGACAATATATATTTTTTAAATCTATTCCTCAGAAAGTGTAGCAAATATACCAAACTACCATGTAAAGTTTGTTTCAATCAAATCGGTTCATTATTTCAGGAGTAATAACGATTTTCTCAAAAATCCCCAACAAAAACCAGGGAGTTTTCTTTGGCTGCGATCCTAGCGAGTCGCAGCAAGAAAAACAAGAAGAAGAAGAAAAAACACAAATTTTCTCCCATAACTACAGCCATTTTGAACAAAATCAGCAACTCTGATTACTCGAAAACTCCGGGAAGTTTTTTTTACTCTCTTCAGAACAATACAATCTTAACTAGAAAATACAGTCCTTCTTCGACAGTTGGTTGATTCGTAACAAGTTCTCTTCAGTGAAAGGCATCTTTGACAAACGATTTAGTAGAAACTAGAATAGGATATGACTTTTAATGCTGAAATGCATATCTATTATTTACTGCAATATTGCTCACTTTAGCAATAGAATATTTTTTAAAATGTTACTTTGATCATTCAGATAGTTCTGTCAAATAATTCTGTTTTGATAGAAAAGATAAATATCAAAGAAATTTGTTTCCGAAAAAAAATATAAATAATATTTCATATGAACTCTTACAGTGATGAACTGTCGTAGAATATAATTATTTTACATCAATTCAAATCGGAAAGAAGTTGACTTTAAAGTGGGTAATTTTAATTATTTCTTTCCAACAGCTGGTCGCATGATAGGTGTCCGCAGAATTCATTTTAAAGTATGATTCGTTCCGAAAGTTTGTTATTCAGCCAAGGGTAATGGATTCATTCCTAGAAAGCTTTTAAATGAGCTACAGGAAACGACAGCAACATTACAACTTCAAATGACTTAGAAAGAAATTTTAAGGCAATGAGGTAGGTATACTTATCATCAGATCTCAGTTTTTGTAAGGAAAATTACCTAACATCACGCTTTACACAGTTAAAATACGTACAGTTACCCAAATGGAAAAAATACTAACTGAACATCTGCCCTTTTATCTCTGATTATAATCGAATGCGAAGGATCATTTATCTGCCACGTTTCGCCGACTATCCAATTGCAATTTATCATGATTTAAAAACGCTCATAGTCTATCATTTTTCATTGGACAACATAGGCAAAAATACTGACGATAATGTTGGGAATATACAGTAGAACTCCTCTATAATGAACTAGAACTAAGTCACTATATAGAGCTTACTTCACTATAAAAGAGTCAAGAGATGCATAGAAAACTGATGGCCAATTTGTTACAGACTATACAAAATATGATCACTATACAAGGTACCTACATCATTTCTCAGGACTCAACTGATCAGGATAGTTCACTATACAGGACTTCATTATAGAGGACTTTAACTGTATTACAATGAAAGCTATCGCACTAGTTTATAATAGATAATCAACTGAATTTTCCGACAGGCTATAGGAGCTTTATTATGAGAAGTAAATTAGCCTCTTCACTGATAGCAGAGTTCAATGTTTCAGACGATATAATCTGAAGCCAATTTGAGATAAGAAGAGAAAGATTTTCCTCACTCTCGGCATACGAAGTGAGATCAATTTTCAGGAGCTGTAGCTATCCCCAGATCTCACTTCTAAATCTCCCCTGTAGAAGCAAGCGGTCTGTAGTCCGTACCCTGAGGGAAATTAAATGTGGGAGAGGAGAACATTGAATACGCGGTTTCCTTCTAATCTAGATGGTTCCACCATAAGTTGCGCATTGAAAGGTTAGAACAACCATTAATAATTGTTGTAAGTGAATCATATACGTAGTGAAAGGTTAAAAATTAGAAATGAGGGTTAAAACAACCATCAATTTCCGTAAATAAAAATATACGTAATGAAAGGTTAATACCACCATCATTAATTTGATATAAATAAAAAGAACATATGAGAGTTAAAACAACCATCAATCGCTGTTAAAGAACCGAACATTGAAGAGTTGAAGCCACCATCAAATAAATATCCCAAAGCTGAAGGTTCACTCCAATCCACGCCATATCTCAGGGCAGATCTCTTCGTATTCCTCACACCAACACTAGGCTGCTTATTCTTTCGGAGTTTTGGCTCCGTTTGAATTTCAACATCAAAGACCTAACAGGAGGCAAAGAAGAATAAACTTGGCCAGCACTTGTCGCGCATTTGTTTGTTCAGGACAATTTATTGAGCAACACCATAGCGCTTCTTTTCTGCTCTTGTTTTTATTGGGGAAATCATAGAGCTGCAACGTCTTCAACTATGGTGGCTACAGGCAACTCAGGTTAAGATGGTATGTTTATTTATTTACTTTTACATGGCAGTTATAATTGTAGAGGGGAATTTTATGAATGTTATTCACCGTAATATTTCATCCCTAGTGGAATATTATTTGTATTGACTGTAGATAGATATTGTATGAATGTTCTTCATCGTAAGAGTTCATCCCTAGTGGAATACTATTTGTATTGACTGTAAATAGATATTGTATGAATGTTCTTCACCTTAATAGTTCATCCCTAGTGGAATATTATTTGTATTGACTGTTAATAGATATTGTATGAATGTTCTTCACCGTTAGAGTTCATCCCTAGTGGAATATTATTTGTATTGACTGTAAATAGATATTGTATGAATGTTCTTCACCGTTAGAGTTCATCCCTAGTGGAATATTATTTGTATTGACTGTAAATAGATATTGTATGAATGTTCTTCACCGTAAGAGTTCATTCCTAGTGGAATTTTATTTGTATATTTCATGTGAAAAATAATTTTTTTTGGTATACAAGATTTTTTTTAGTTAACTAGTATTTTTAAAATTTGGAAGCTGTCTAAAATAACAGATTCATCAGAATAAAGCATTTCTATTTAATAAAAACCTGCACCATTCGTTAAGTTATAATCGGATTACACTAAACGAAATAGAAAGAATTTTGATGCTAAAAATATTATGATGGATTTTGAACATTCATAGTCAGTATTGAAATGATTTTCAATGAATGGAAACAGCATTTGAAATATTTTGTCCTGAGGTAAAAGGTTTTATAGCTATTTCTTAATGTATTTTTGGTGCTTATTCAAAAAAATGAAATTCATTTTACCCAATCAGATCACAATTTTACGGTATGGAAATTGTAGAAAAAAATCAAATAGCTATACGTACTATGACATTGTATTTTTTATAGTATAAAATAATGTATCACACTATATAAGACAGAAGTGTCTGTAAAACATTTTTTGAAGAAAGAAAAATGATATCTAATTGTGCTGGCTCATATATTCTCTGTATTAACATATGTAGTTATAACTTTTAAAAATATTATAGCAAAAAATCCTTTTTTAAGTTGACCAAAATGGATAACATTTCTAAAATTTGAATCTAAAATACTTCAACAAACGTCTAATAACAATGTTTTTTCGCAAATAAATAACTATTCACTGTATAATTACCACAAAATGATAAGAATATTTAACTATTGTAGCAATCATCTTCAAAGACTTGCAATGTTGCCAAATAAATTATTAGATATTGTGATTAAGAATTTAATTAGTGATGGTGATTAAATGATTATAGCATTTTGTCAGATCAATTAGATTGTTTGTGTTGATAATTATTTCACTCATTGATTGATAGGACATTGAATCTATAACGGACACTTGATTGAGAAGACATTGAACCTATAACGGACACTGGATTGAGAGGACATTGAACCTATAACGGACAATTGATTGAGAGGACATTGAACCTATAACGGACACTTGATTGAGAGAAAATTGAAAATATAACTGACACATGATTGAGAGGACAATGAGCCTATAACGGACACTTGATTGAGTGGACATTGAACTGCACGGAAACTTGATTGAGAAGACATTGAACCTATAACGGACACTTGATTGAGAGGACATTGAACATATAACGGACACTTGATTGAGAGGACATTGAACATATAACGGACACTTAATTGATAGGGCATTGAAACTATAACGGACACTTGATTAATCGGGCATTGAAACTATAACGGACACTTGGTTGACATTACATTTAAACAAATGAACATTTGAGTGGAAACTAAACACACTTTTAATTAAATTACAAAACCATTTGTCTTCAAAATGAAATGATTTTAGTCATAATTACAAGCATTTCCAAAGCATAAAAACTTTCTTCCCCAAATGAAGTTTTCAGCAATAACAATATAGACGACAACAACAACAACACAGGTAATAGGGAGGGGGGGGGGTGGCTAATTGAATCACCTGTTCATTTGCTGCTGCTGATTAGATGTTAAAGGCGATAGTGGAATAAATAAGCAGGTGGTTAGATAGCGTTATGACTTTTAAAGGGGAGACTTTAAAACAGGAGAGACTTTAAAACAAGGGGAGACTTTAAAACAGGGGAGACTTTAAAACAGGGGAGACTTTAAAACAAGGGGAGACTTTAAAACAGGGGAGACTTTAAAACAGGGGAGACTTTAAAACAGGGGAGACTTTAAAACAGGGGAGACTTTAAAACAGGGGAGACTTTAAAACAGGGGAGACTTTAAAACAGGGGAGACTTTAAAACAGGGGAGACTTTAAGACAGGGGAGACTTTAAAACAGGGCAGTCAAAAAGGTAATAAAGGACTCTAGAGATGGCGCTAGGACAATTGCCACCCCCGGACAATTGCCACCCCCGGACAATTGCCACCCCCGGACAATTGCCACCCAAATAATTAATATCAGGCCTCTTAACTTTGAAAAAGGTGATAAAATATGTATACTATTTTTGTAAGATTAACGATTAAATATATACATTATAAGAAAATATTATTATTCGGTTTCTGAATGTGATTTTTAAATCTTATATTTTTTAAATCTTATGTTATCGAATACTTTATGCCACCTCTTTAGAACGATTAAAAACTGTTAATTCCCTTCGTCTATAACATTTTCAGGATTTACACTAATAGATTTTCTTAAACACCACGCATCTACAATTTAAAGCCAATTAACTTTTTCACAGATTATTAGTTAATTTGAAACTGCACTAAATTATCACATATAAGTCTGTGCGGAATGACTGCTTTATGTATACTTTATAAGATAAAAAAATTCAATCGACATTTTTTTTAATTGATTATTCCCATAGTTGATATAATAAATTATATGTTATTTTTATACGAATTATTTCCATTATTCAATTAATGATGGATGTCCTTAGTAAATTAAAAATATCTTCCTTTTTCAATACTATCATTAATAAACAAATATTCATATTCTAGGATATCTATGAGTTGAGATGCTCATTGGCATATAAGCACTATAAAATTAATAATTAATCGTACAAAAATAATACACATATTTTATCACCATTTTTAAAGTTAAGAGGCCTGATAATAAATAATTGGGTGGCAATTGTCCGGGGGTGGCAATTGTCCGGGGGGTGGCAATTGTCCGGGGGTGGCAATTGTCCGCAGGTGGCAATTGTCCGCGGGTGGCAATTGTCCGCGGGTGGCAATTGTCCGGTCACGTTAGAGATGACCATTTCTCTGATAATTTGAACGGACTTTAGTTTAGTAATAATTTGTCCCACCTCACACTGCTTTTGTTTCAACATATTTCCAAAATATATATTTAGTTGGCATTACATGATAATAGCAGTATCTTGGATACCAATTAAGCCAAAAAAATGAAATAATTATTATTATATGCCATTTTCTCATATGACCGAAGATGTGGAACTGTCCGATAATTCCTAACTTCCCCTGTCTATATTTCGTGCTTGATAATTCGAATTGAAGAATCTGAATGCAATCTGTATTTCAAAGAGTCTACTGCATATAAATGGCTTGATTTGCTCTCTTTTGGTGCCTGCCATCGGAAAATAAAAACCTTAACATCAATTTGGAAGGAAAATTATTGTGGAGGTTTGAGAAAATCTTTTAGTATAGAAATTGAATGGATGTCACTTGTTTCGGCGAAATATTGTTTTGGTATTGTTACAACATTACCCCAATGTAGTTACAACATTGTCCCAATATTGTTACAACATTGTCCCAATATTGTTACAACATTGCCCCAATATTGTTACAACATTGCCCCAATATTGTTACAGCATTGCCCAATATTGTTACAACATTGCCCCAATATTGTTACAACATTGCCCCAATATTGCTACAACATTGCCCAATATTGTTACAACATTGCCCCAATATTGTTACAACATTGCCCCAATATTGCTACAACATTGCCCCAATATTGTTACAACATTGCCCCAATATTGTTACAACATTGCTTCAATATTGTTACAACATATATTGCCCCAATATTTTACAACATTGCCCCAATATTGCTACAACATTGCCCCAATATTGCTACAACATTGCCCCAATATTGCTACAACATTGCCCCAATATTGCTACAACATTGCCCCAATATAGTTACAACATTGCCCCAATATTGTTACAACATTGCTTCAATATTGTTACAACATATTACTTCGATATTGTTACAACAAGGCCCTAATATTGTTACAACATTGCCCCAATGTTGTTACTACATTACCCTAATATTGTTACAATATTGCCCCAATATTGTTACAACATTGCCCCAATATTGAAATAATGGTGTATCATAAAATAAAATTTTAAACGATATCATCAGTCATAGAAAAGATGTTTTTTGTATAATAAACCTAATAATAATCTATATTTTTTTGTTCTACTTTTAATGTTAATAATATTGATGTGCAATCATTTCAAATTATGTCGTTCTTGAAAAAACTGCATACGATTTTGATATATGAATATAATATTGAAAAATACAAAGCTATTATCCACATCGAAAAGAATAATTGAATTGAAATGTATTATAATTATAATGAAATAAAGAACATGAAGTATAATGAAATGAAGACTTCACAACATGTATTTTAATTTTCTATATTTTCACCTGATGATTATAGTTATATCTGTCATAAACTAATTATTGTATTGAAATCAAATTCAATGCAAATTTTATGTAAACTGTTTGAAATGTAATACAAATGATATTATGTATTTCATATCAAATTATATTATGTGTAATTACAAATAATGTATCAACATCTAATCATTAGTCATATGCAAAAAAGTCGTAGTTTTGAAATAATTTATTCTCCATTACATTTTTCCAGTTAAAATAAATTGCAAAATAATAGACTCCCCTCACAAAGTTCTGTATAGATATTAGGCAGAGAAAATACTCTAATATATGGCATTGTAATGTATATGCATATTAACTGAGATGTAACATCAGAAAACTTTAAATATTCACTAGATACTAAGTGAATATTCACTAAATACTCGCATGCTTTCTCGATACACTTTATCTCGATTTTCTGCCCCTCGATACACTCTCTCGATACACTGTATCTCGATATTCTGCCTCTC
>CANNZV010001449.1:0-153722 GCA_947561585.1 Caprella mutica | reverse complement strand
ATAATGCAGGGTGCTTACACTCCTTCCTTGGAAACTATTTGAAAATAGAACAACTTAAGTGACATTTTGATCACATTGAAGTTTTCACTCTGAATATTCGTTCTTCGCTTGTTCATTGCATGGTTAAGGCCCGCTTCACACTTGCATTTTTAACAGCGCGGGAAAAAGCTCTTCTTAAAATGTGTTCACACTTGCGTTTTTTTTCATCGCTGAAGTAAAAATTTAATGTAATTATTCCATCAGCGATAAAAAAAACGCAAGTGCGAACACATTCTAAGAAGAACTTTCTCCGCGGTGCTAAAAATTCAATTGTGAAGCAAGTCTAAACCATACAATGAACAAGCGAAGAACGAATATTCAGAGTGAAAACTTCAATGAGATCAAAATGTCACTGAGGTTGTTCTATTTCAAAATAGTTTCCAAGAAAGAAGTGTAAGCACCCTGTATTCTAATGTCTATCATAATATTTTTTTCCTTTTATTCACTACCTTTTAGTAAGTAAAATCACAGAGTTAGCTCTAAGAATAACCTTTGCGCAATGACAAAAATCATCACCCTCACTCTTTGCTTACCTGTTCATAAACTATGTCCATCAGTTAAAAATTGTTTTCACCTGTTAATAGTCGTGCGCGGACAGAATGCCTATGGACAGAATGCCTACGGACAAAATGCCTAACGGACAAAATGCCTAACGGACAAAATGCCTAACGGACAAAATGCCTAACAGACAAAATGCATTTATATTTATTTCAAATATTGAAGTTGTGGACAAAATTTAAAATAAGTTAAACCAAGTGGAAACAAAGAGTTTTGTGTCAGAGATAGTTTACTAAATCACTTTCACATTGAATATGAACATTTGTAACTCAGCGTGCTTAGTGTAAACACTCTCTTATTTCATCTCACTGTGTTTGTGATTTATCACTAAAGTGTTTGCTCTATTCATCAAATTGCTCTAAAAAATAATTTTCCTATGTACATCTTGCCATTTTTAATGGATATCTGTAATCATCTTCTTCTATTTTCATCTTTTTAAAGATATCTATAATCATCTTATTCTATTTTTTTTAATATTGTTTATTCTTTTAGATAGCTATAATCATCTTCAATCTATAGTGATGTTTATATGTAGTTGCTTTTGGTATTCTAAAGCAAGTTATTGATTACAATGTTTTTATAAGTTAGCACTGACATGCAATAACCTACTCTGCTTATAAAAAATGCCGCCAATATTTGTTTTATTCAACTACCTTTATGGTATTAGAAGTTCCGATGGAAAATATTCAGTATTCTTTATGAGATGTAACTGGGACGTAGTATACATTTATTTTTTCTTATGTTTTACATAAATTAAAAAAAATATTATATGATGTTCAATTATGATAAGTTATATTACAATATAATGTATTCTGTTCTTTATTTACTAATAATTAATCCATTACAGATATCACTTTAATGTTTTCTATTCTGCCCTTTTATTTAAATATAGAGTTAATTCTTTTATTCACTTGGCAACATCCTTTTACGTACGTCATTATTTTACAATTTCCATTTTCTTTATTCATATATTTTGTACATTAGGCATTTTGTCCGTTAGGCATTTTGTCCGTTAGGCATTTTGTCCGCTAGGCATTCTGTCCGTTAGGCATTTTGTCTGTAGGTATTTTGTCCGTAGGCATTTTGTCCGTAGGCATTCTGTCCTAGTACCGTTGATAGTACAATAAGAGGCGGTGAAAAAAGAGACCAAGATACAGTTTTTTCGTCCATTGGTTACCGATTTATAAGTATTTGAAAAAGCGGAAACAAATTTGTGGCCCATACTGTATATAAATAACTCACAGTACTCGGAAAGTGGGCGTTAACATATGTCATGATAGGTCAATCAGTAATTTCTAAAATCTAAAGGTTAGATGTGTTCAAGACATCACATTTTCCTAGTAATGTGAATTTACGAGTAGTGCGATGTTCTTCAAATTATGGAATTTTTTATATATAATATTTTACAGAAAATATTTCCGCTCAAATGGGTAAAGGAAAACTCTATGCAACACGATAGTTACCGCTGTGAGTCACACCCAGGTTCAATTCCTTTTCCAACTAAACGACAAGGAAATTATTTCGTTGGAGGTCGACAGTAAGTGCATCTGTGGTGTCATAAAACTTTAGCATAATTTAATTAAAAATATATATTATAATGAGATTTATATTTCTTATTTCAGTTATAGATACATAAAAAGTGATTCCAAAATTGGCATTTGTCCTGAAGCTTGCAGACCGAAGAATCATCTCGATTGGATACGTTGTTGAAACATGAAACTTAACTACAATGTTTATTTGTACCTGTAATATTTTAAGTTATTCTTTTCGTCATCAATAGTTATTCTCCTCTTTAGTAAAATTAAAAGAATGATGGAAATTATACATAGCACCTTCAAAAAGCAATATACTTTTGCAAGAAATTCTATTAAAGGCAGTCCTTTTTACTCACAGTGTATCTAGCAACGTTTCTAACACTTTGAATTAACAAATTCGTTTATAATCATCTTTAAAGAGGGTTTACGCTCAAATTTATAAACTTTATTGTGGTTGTATGGAATGAATAGAAAATATATCCACATTAGTATAGGTGGCATAATTTCTATTTGAAACTACATTTTGTGTTACCTGTGTATAATTATTTTGGCAGTGCGGTGCATAGTGTACCTACTACAGAAAAAAGAAGTAACAACATCTTATAGGGGTAGTAACGGTATTTCAATTGGATGCAAACCAATGAAGTTGAAGTTCCAAATGCGGGAGTAGTTTGTTGACAATCTAAAGTCATAAGATTTATCTGCAGGCTTAATTGTTCATAGAAATGTGGGTGAGAAGTGTAGGTCGTTTAATTTTTAGTTTATTATAGATTACAATTATTTGTGGACGGAACTGGTCGATGACCTCTCATGTCATTGGAACTTTTGTTACCACCTCCCCCCGTCCTCATTTGGCATACCCAAAAATTAATTGAACTGACAGGAAAAGAGAATTACCTACTTAGTTCCACTATTATACCATATCTAGTGAAAATCAATATCTTATACCATTGATTGAATTTCATCCAAATGAAATAACATTTCCTCCAAATGAAATAACATTTCCTCCAAATGAAATAACATTTCATCAAAATGAAATAACATTTCATCAAAGTGAAATAACATTTCATCAAAGTGAAATAACATTTCATCAAAGTGAAATAACAATTCCTCCAAATGAAATATCATTTCAGCAGAATAAAAATCGAATCAATATGCAGTCAAATGAATTTATTGCGTGAAATTTATTTACATGAATTTTATTCACATGAAATTTATTTACATGAAATTTATTTACATGAAATATTTTACATGAAATTTATTTACATGAAATTTTTATACATGAAATTTATTCACATGAAATTTATTCACATGAAATTTATTTACATGAAATTTATTTACATGAAATTTATTTACATGAAATTTATTTACATAAAATTTATTTACATGAAATTTATTCACATGAAATTTATTTACATGAAATTTATTTACATGAAATTTATTCACATGAAATTTATTTACATGAAATTTATTTACATGAAATTTTTTACATGAAATTTATTTTCATGAAATTTTTTTACATGAAATTCATTTACATGAAATTCATTTACATGAAATTTATTGACATGTTAAAAAGGTATTAATATTAATTTTTTCAACACGTACACTTTGATATAAACTACCATATTAAGAATGTTTGTATTTTTATTAGGATAAAATTTCAATTGACTTGAGCTACCTCTAAATATTGTCCAAATGTCTCAGGATATCGTCTGAATCATTTTTTCATCGGTATGAATTATTTAACAAATGGCCATCTAAAAAAAAAATCTTTGGATTTCTATTATCACCCAAATGAGCATTTTTTTTATAAAGGCCCCCCTGCCAGAAGAAGCAAACCTTCTTTAAATAATTAGATGAGCATTGTCACTGGGGTGGAATATACCTAGAACCTAAATTTATATGTAAATAAATTTCATATAAATAAATTTATATGTGAATAAATTTCATGTAAATAATTTTCATGTAAATAAATTTCATGTAAATAAATATCATGTAAATAAATTTCATGTAAATAAATTTCACGTAATAAATTTATTTGACTGCATATTGATTCGATTTTTATTCTGCTGAAATTATATTTCATTTGGAGGAAGTGCTATTTCACTTTGATGAAATGTTATTTCACTTTTATGAAGATCTATTTCACTTTGATGAAGTGCTATTTCACTTTGATGAAGTTCTACTTCACTTTGATGAATTTCTACTTCACTTTGATGAAGTTCTATTTCACTTTGATGAAGTTCTACTTCACTTTGATGAAGTTCTATTTCACTTTGATGAATTTCTACTTCACTTTGATGAAGTTCTACTTCACTCTGATGAAGTTCTATTTCACTTTGATAAAATGATATTTCATTTGAAGGAAATTCAATTGGAAAAGGTATAGTTAATTCGAGTAAAGATATATTTGACAGTTTGACAGTACCTAAAAAGTTTAAACATTAAAGAAAACACATTGCGTGAGACTTCATGTGAGTTTATTTATTTAAAAACATTTATATCTAAATACTATATATGTTTCAAAACACTTTATAACTGTATTTAATGTTAAAAATAGATATTATTTGAAAAAAATTCTACGTGTTGATCTATTTCGAACTAATATGTGTAAAAAAATAGACATTATTGAAGTGATTTAAGTGAAATAATTTCAAATGGATTCATAAATATGCAGTTTAAGTAATATTTTAAGTAATACCATAAGTATAACAGTCATAGATATAATAATACCCTATATACTAATACACAGTGTGTATTTATCCGTTAGCTGGTTTGTTGGTTTGTATGTTGGTTTGTTGCAAGAAAAATGTTTCGCTTCAATATTTAAGATTCTTTTTAATGGAAAATTAGTGTCTAAAATAACTTAAATGACTAAAATTCCATGACTGAAATATTTGTCAGGATAATAGAATTCAAATTAAAAGAAAACCAGATAAACGAATAATCTGATAAATAGAAAAAATAGGAAAATACAGAAGGAATTTGGATGAAAAAATTAAGATCTAAAACTCTTAAATATAGTCGAATAATTTTAAAAATGAAAAAAAAATCGTAGTCCGTCATCTTTGACGGCTTACTAGTTATCAACACAACTACAATAATAATATTATTACTTTCAGAAAAAAATATATGAAATGTAGATTGAAGAATAAAAAGCTGCTTATCACATTTTAAGCAGCTGATAACATTGTCTTTGAATTCTTATAAGTTATTTTAAATATATAGTACTGTACCCGTATAAATTTAACATTTGTATATGAGTAATGTAACGGGCTTTGCAAAACTTCTGTTACACTTCTTATTCTTTAAATTTATCGGTTATCTTGGATTTTAATTTAAATTTGGTCACATATAAAAAATGTCCATATACAGGGTGGGTCAAAAAAACCGGAACCCAACTTTGATTTGATATATCTCAGAAACTGCTAACGTTATGAATTTTCTAAAATTACCTTTGTGTTTGTCTACTTTTTTACATGAAAAGTTTAAAATTCAAAATTATTCATAAATCAATATTGATGCTATAGTGATTATAGTAAACGGTGTCAAAAGTATGCTTTCGCACAAACATAAAGTTACGAAGATTGTTTTTAATTACAGAAAAACACGATAATCCTTTATATTTATATCATATCATTAACAACCCATTATAAAATATATATTTAATCTAAATTTCTTCCTCACTATCTACTGAATCCCTTCACATGTTCTACAATTATTTCCAAATTATCTAATTCAATCCATATTCTCATTGCTGCCATAACGATCGCTGTGATACATTTACTAGCTGCTGTGTTCAACAATCACATTATTGCACTAATCTATGCAAATGAGTGGCCCCATAGATCACTGGACATGACACCAGGTATTTTTTTTTTATTTGGACATTGAAAAGTAAAGAGTACTCAACTCCACCTGTGAACTTAGACGACTTGAATGAGAGAATCACAAGTGAAGTGAATTTACTCTAAGAAAATTCTGCATTAATTAAGTTATGGCAGGAATGAGAACAAAGATTGAATTATGCCAAGAAATGCAGAACATGTGTTGAAATTAAGGAAGGAATTAAGGCTAAATATTCATTCAATAATGGTTTGTTAATGATATATTGTGAAGGATTGTTGTGTTATGTATTTTTGTTTAAATTTTTTTAGTAAATTTTTCTCTCTGTGCGCAAGGATACTTTTGACACCGTTTACTATAATCACTATTGCATCAATATTGAACGATGAACAGTTTTGAATTTTTCACAATTTATGTAAAAAATGTAGACTAACACAATGATAATTTTAGAAAATTCATAACGTGAGTAGTTTTTGAGATATATTAAATCAAAGTTGGGTTCCGCTTTTTTTGACCCACCCTGTATTACAGATACTATTTTGATTCCTAAAAAGTTTCTAAATTTGAATTGCAACGTAACGGAGGCAAAGAGAATCGAAGTACCCGCTTTGTTGCGCGTGGGCCATAAGCAAACTTACATTGCGAATCAATAAAACCTCAGCAGAATGACTGTCTATCGGGTTGCTCAACGTTTAAAGACCTCAGAGTCCCTACATAGTATAGTCATTTCGTGCAAAAAAGGGGTCAATCTCGGACAAATTGCAACAGAAAGTCTGTTAACTGTTTTATATTCATAAAAATGCCCTCTATAACATATAAAAACTCGTAAGGAATCCAGAAGGTGGAAGGTTCCTTAAAAGCTTTCCATAATGACGGCCATAAAACTTATTTTTCCCTATATCCCCACTTCAAAATGACTTAGTACTTTGATTTTTAGTGCAAAACATACATTTTCTAGCGCCAGAAATCCAATGAAATACATTTTAATAAGTTAATCCTCACCAAAATGCCGACCATTTTCCAAAATGGGAATGGTAAAATAATAATAACTTTAATTCTAAATCAATTTGGAAGCTGTGTTTCCCCCAAAAAACTTACTTTTTCACATAATTACATAAGATTAGATAAAATTGAAGGTGATAAATGGTAAGATGCTCAATGCTCATATTATGAGCATTTATTCAATTATATTAGGAATGTATCAGAGCTCTCTCAAGTCATGAGTTGCATGAAAAGATCATAGGGTGAATGTCTTAGTGGCTTAGCAAGATGTGCCAGTTATTTGCGCACACCAAGCTTAGAATTGAGTAACTAGCAGTAATACCTAAGAGGCTATTTGTTTCTTATCTCTGCTTGTTACTTTTTTTCAAATTGAAAATTATTCTTTGCTGTTGAAACTTATTAAGAAGAAATATACTGAAAAATCTATCCGTTGAGAATCTGTAGGTATCACCATCGAACAGGTCCTGATGAGCAGTATGAAGACCAGTGGTGGCTTGACGAGAGGGCGAGGCATGACAGTGTCTCATATGGCTGCTCTCCATGCCTGGCTGTGCTGAAGTCAACAATGCTATGCAGCAGCTAACAGGTGTAAATTACAATACTTGTGAACAAATCAAGGACATGGCAAATGCAAGACAAGCTCGTGACATTAAAGACACTCATGCAGTTATCAACTATCTGCAAGAGAGAACAATCTTCAGCTCAGATCCGAGCTTGATTAGTATCTTGAAAGGGGTGCATGCTACCAGCCAAGTTAATGTGGATTCAGCCAAAACTGTTGGAACTGCTATCTTGACCATCATGGTTGGACGAACTACTGTTAACTACATATTTAATAAAAAGAACCAAGCCATCTCGTTGGTTTCAAAATCAGCAGTATTGATTGATGGTGAGGCAGTACAGGTGTTGGTGAGGCAGTACAAATCTCCAGCATTCTGGCGATTGACCATTGCTGCAAAAGCTACAGAGGACCTGCAGTCTGTGTTTAAATATGAGCTATGTAGTTACCCACCAGCTCTGTTTGATTCCACACTGCTGCTCCGAAAGCCACAAAAGCCAGTGCTAGCAGATGCTATTTGGGCACTCCTGACACACGATGCACCAGGAATTGCAAGCAAAGTCCACTTCGTGATGGATGGTGGAGCACTAGTCCAACGCATTCCATGGGCACGTGGGTCGACTTACAAAAGTATATGCACGCAAAACACAGAGTTTGTGGCAATGAAGTATGAACAGGCAACAGTTGTATTTGATGGCTATGACGATTCATCAACAAAGGATACAACACACCAGAGACGTACGAGAGGGAATACTGAAGTAACGGTGACGTTTGGTGAAGATATGTAGGTGACAATGTAGAACGAAAGATTTCTGGCAAACAAGAAAAACAAGCAGCGCTTCATAAACATGCTCAGCACCAAACTACGGACACAGAACTGCCAGACACATCATGCTGCAGGTGACGATGATTTCCTCATATAGTGCAACAGTTAGTTGAGACAGCAGCCACCTCTGACATTGTTCTGATCGGAGATGACACAGATCTTCTCATCCTGCTCATCTACCAAACCACCATCAACTCATGTGACCTTTTCTTCCAACCCGAGCCAACAAAGGAAGGAATTGGAAATATTGGAAACAAGTGTAAGATAGAAGTGGATAACTCCGTGAAACATATTGTGCACGCACAAAGAAGAGTGCCTTAACCATTGAAAGAAAAACTTCTCTTACACTTAAATGAACTTGAAGAGCAAGGAATTATTAAGAAAATTGATGACCCTACCGATTGGGTATCTAGTTTGCTGACTGTCACTAAAGCTGATGGAAGCATTAGGATTTGTTTAGACCCAACTGATCTGAACAAGGCTATTAAAAAACCTCATTTTCCTTTGCCTGTAGTTGAAGAAGTTCTGACCAAATTGAAAGGAGCGAAAATATTTTAAACTCTTGATGCAAAAAATGGATATTGGCAGGTTCAACTGGATAATGAATCTCAAAAATTGACTATATTCAATACTCCGTTTGGTCGATATAAATATTTAAGATTATCATTTGGAATCAAATCAGCCTCTGAAGAATTCCAAATGAGACTCTTAGAAGCTCTTGATGGTATAGCTATTGTAGCTCATGATATTCTAGTATATGGAGTTGGAGCCACAGATGAACAGGCTGAAAGAAATCACGATGAAGTTTCGCATAATGTTTTGAAAAGATGCAGAGAGAGAAATTTGAAACTGAATCTAAACAAGATTGAATTTAAGAAGAAACATATTAGATTCATTGGACATATGATAACACCATACGGAGTAAAATCAGATCCCGATAAGAGACTAGCCATCATGGAAATGAAAAGTCCAGACAATGTTAAGGAATTGAGAAGATTCCTCGGAATAATCAATTACTTGTCAAAATTCTTACCACAACTATCTGCCCAAACTGATATTTTGAGAACTTTGTTGAGTAAGAACAGCATATGGCATTGGGATTCAAATCACGAAGTTTGTTTTGAAAAATTGAAATAATTAGTGAGCAAGTCCCCTGTTTTAAAGTATTACAATGTTAACGAAGATGTTACCATTCAATGCGATGCCTCACAGCGAGGGTTAGGCGCAGTACTTCAACATCTTTATCCGAAACTGAGCAGCATTATGCACAAACAGAAAAAGAAATGCTAGCCATAGTTTTTGCCACCAAACGTTTTGATCCCTACATCGTTGGGAAAACTGTGAATGTAGAATCTGATCATATCCTCTTGAAACTATCTTCAAAAAGCCTCTATTTAGCTGCCCTAAGAGACTTCAGAGAATGAGACTTGAACTAAAAAGGTACAACTTGGAAGTAAAATACAAAAGAGGATCTGAACTCTACATTAAAGACACTTTTAGTAGAGATTTCATCAATGCAGAAGAGTCAACTGATAGAAATGACGGACAGATCATGCTCACTGAGATTGAAAATTTGAATATGAGGAAGAATCTTGCAGTTTCTAAAACAAAACTGGAAGAAATAGAGAAACTCACAGAAAATGGCAAAGAGATGACTATATTATCGAATTATATTAGAAACGGATGGCCTCAAAATAGAGATGAAGTGCAACAAGAAGCAAGGCCATACTATGATTACAAAGAAGAACTGAGTTTAGATGTAAATTTTCTTTTCAGAGGAGAGAAAATAATCATTCCCAAGCCGATGAGGTATGATACAATGGTAAAATTACACAGCGGGCATATCGGATTCACAGGTTGTATAAAAAGAGCTAGAGAGATAATTTCCTGGTCATCAATGACGAGTGAAATTGAAGATTATGTAAGTAGATGTGACGCATGCAATTGCTTTTTAGAAAATCAGCAGAAAGAACCAATGATGTCTGATCATGAAACTGAGCGAGCTTGGCAGAGTCTCATCCGACATTTTTAATTTTGATGGACAGCAGTATTTAATCGTTGTTGATCACTATTCAAATTATATTGAAGTGGCAAAATTAAATAAAAATACAAGTAAGGATATCATAAACATGATGAGAGAAATGTCTGCACGATTTGGCATACCTGAAACCTTAGTGACTGACAATGGACCACAATACGTATCGAACGAATTCAAATCTTTTGAGAAACTTTATGGATTCCATCATAAGACAAGCTTTCCATACCATCCTCAAGGAAACGGAAGAGCTGAGAATGGAGTGAAGATTGCGAAAAATATTCTACAAAAATGTAAGAAAAATAATGAAGATCCTTATTTAGGACTCCTAGAATGGAGAAACACTCCATCTTCAGGAATGACTACCTCTCCAGCACAGCGAATGATGGCGAGAAGATTACGATCACAAGTTCCAAAACACAAGAATTTACTAAAACAAGAAGTAATTGATGAGACAGAAAGAATAAGAAAATTGAAAGAAAGACAAAAAAAGCAATATAACAAAGGAGCTAAAGAACTAATTAAACTGAAACCTAATGATGTTATCAGATTTAAACCTTACGGTGAAACTGAATGGAAGAAAGCAACCTGCATAAAAGAAATTAACTCAAAGTCATATTTAATCGGAACTGATGATGGAAGGGAATACAGGAGGAATAGAAGAGATCTAATCAAAACTAACGAGACAATGCAGCATAGGACATTATTGCCTGATTTTGATGTAATACCGGATAACAGTCAATGTAACGCAAGACAAGGAGCTACAGAAAAAAATGTGACTAGTAATGAAATTATACCAAGAGTATCGAAACGGATTACAAAATTCCTGATTACTATTCATGGAATCATTCTTCAAAATGATAGTGTATAATTTTATATCAACAGAAAACTCATTATTATTATCAACAGCAAACCTTATGTAAACAATATATAAGGTGAAGAAAGGAAGATGTAAATATGTTATATTTAATTTATTATTATTTATTGATCGAAATTGGTTTTATACTTTGGTATCCAGGATGTAGGATTACACTATAAATTATCTCTCATTTCGATATATTTTATGTTATTTTAATGGATGAATAAATAATATCAAACTAGAAGAGAATGCCATTTGTTTGTGTTTTATCCCAGTACACGCTTCATCCATGCTCTGAGCTAGATATAGTGGTGGAAAAGAACGCCATTTGGTTGTATTTCATCCCAGTACGCGCTTCATCCATGATTTGAACTGGATGGAGTGGAGGAAGAAAACCCCCTCTCTGAATAGAACCCCAAACTAGTTATTTTGTGATCAGGCTGGGTGGCTGAAAATATTATTTTTGTCCGAAGTCTTTATGGATAGCTACATACTATCCCACTGCTAAAGAAGAAAGTCTTCACGTATCTGGTACCTGCTCATAGTTCGTTAATTTGTGTTAACAATATGTAGTGTGCCAATTTAAATTTACTAGTTTTCGAAATATAATGTTGTTGGACGATCGCAGTTTTTTTCAAAATGTTCAGTGTATTAAAAGAGTTGAAACATCCTCAGAATAATGCTGGTTGGTCAGTTTTAGCTTATTGGGATGTATTTCAATGGAATCCTGACCACAGTAAATGTAAGTCATTAAGAAGAGGAAACATTTGGAATTAAAAGTAATATAGCGGCCATTTTTGGATAATGGCTGCCATTTCGGCTTTTTAGTCAGGTTTAGCTTAATGAAATGTGTTTAATTGGTTTGCTGTCCCCAGAAAATGTATGTTGTCACTTAAATTCAAAAACCTATGTCATTTAGAAGTAGAGATATTGGGAAGTATCGGGTTTATGGCAGCCATTTTGAAAGATAGCCGCCATGGAACCTTCCACCACTAGGATTCCTTAAGAGTTTTTATATGTTATAGTGGACACCTTCATGAACATAAAACAGTTGAAACAAATTCTGTTGCAATTTTTCCGAGGTCATATCAAATAATGCCTGTACTAACAGGATCGTCCTCGGTCAGGAAGACCACAGGTAGTTAGCCGTGGAACCATCAAGAAGGCATTTGAAAATGATCCAGACCAGAAAATGACGAGACTGGCACTAAAGAAGAAGATTTCTGTGTCCACTGTGTGCAGGGTGGTCAAGAACAGTTGAGGAAAAAGTCTAAGACGTTCCAAAACACCCCTCTTAAGTGATGCAATGATTCAGAAACGTCTGGAGAGGAGCACACGTCTGTTAAATGATCTGAAGAGCCACGGGAATCGAATTCTCATTTTCTCCGATGAGAAAACATTCACGGTCGATCTGGTCTTCAACAAACAGAATGACCCGGTCGTAAGCTTTGGGAATGTTGTTTCTAAACACCGCCGAGTGTCAACCACCAAGCATCCAGCATCTATCATGATGCTTGGTGTCGTAGCATCCAATGGAGAGAAGATGCCCCCAATGTGGTTCGAACGGGGATACAGGCTAACCTCTGCTGTTTACAAAGACATTTTAGAAACAAAAGATCTCCCATGGGTTCATAGAATAACCAAAAGGGCAGATTACGTGTTTCAGCAGGAAGGGGCACCCACACACACGGCAAAAACTGTGCAGAACTGGTTAGGGACTAACATGAGCTTCTGGCCCAAAGACTTTTGGCCTCTACAGTTTCCTGATTTGAACCCCCTCGATTTCAGTGTTTGGTCGCATATTGAGGGAAAGACTTGTAAAACGGGCCTCAGTAATACAGATGAGCTTAAGACTTCTGTGAACCGTGCATGGGCGTCCATGAGGAAGGACCTCGTCAGGAAGGCATGCAAGAGCTTCCGACCTCGGATGGAACGTGTCATTACCGCAAAAGGCGGCCACATTGAATAATATTATATCTTTGTATATTAATAGATTGTTATGTAACAGAAATTTTTTAATTTCACCCCAAAATACGTTTTTGGAGGCATATGAAGTAAGAAAGTCAAAATGTAACAGGAATTTTGCAAAACCCAGTACATACCCTAAATAATCAATTATAATCATATGGTCTAATGGACAATATGTTCATGCACGTACTGGTACTTTAATAATTGACTACTTCATCTCTAAAAGTTCACTAAACGAAATGAACAGGTGTGTCATACGATTGTGAGGGCCGTGGAGGTGTGACAATGAGAGAAAAAAACGATTATGGCGATAATTTGTGGCGTCAGAGTGCATCAAAAAGAGTATTAGGGCTCAAACACACTACATATTAGCGGACCGGCACGAGCGGAGCGCCACTACTGTTGTTGGGTATTCGTATGCAGAGACGCTTGGCTGATCACACTGCGAGCGGAACAACGCTCCAAATAAACAATAATATTAATGGCGCTCCGCTCCGCTTGTAGTGTGTTTGAGCCCTAATATTCAAATTAGCTAAGTATTGATAAGATTCAACTAATAAAAAGAAACATTTTTATAAATAGATAAATCGAGACCAAGTTCAACAAATCGAAAAAGAGAATCAAATTTAGACATTAAGAGAATCAAATATAAACATTTAAAGAATCAAATGTAAACATTTAGAGAATCACCTTTTCATTCATTCATTGAGGAAAAAATACCTTTTATATGGGTCAAATGATAAATGTAAGAGGGAAAGGAAATACAGATAAATATAATATTTGTATTTCATTTTCTTTTCAAAGACCTTTTATAAAATATTTTAACGATAGATGAGATATTGGCATCTATCAACCCTGACAGCTGTTGATCGGGCAATGAGGAAGTTTTTGGCGTCTCCTAACGTAAGTTTTCATCCAAAAGTCTTCATTGACTGCCTTGCTGATAGCTCAGTGCATGGTTAACATTGCATCTTTTGGCCAGTTTTTGACTTCGACTGAGTTTGGTCTGGCTCCAACGAATTGTTCGGTCCCACCAGAAACGTTTTTGTTCGCTTTCATTCCTTTCGTGGGTTATGGGACTGATTTCAACTTTATCTTCGGCATCGAACTTGGCAATGACTTGATAAACAGTCGTCTTTGCGTAGTCAAATTATTAATGTCAGATCGGGGAGCTCCCAGCGCATCTCATTTCACTTTTGGATATCCGTCGCGCAAATTCTGCCACTATTAACGAAACCTTTCTTTGTATAACCAATATGTTATCTTTTAGATATGGTATGGCTCTACTATGCAAGGTCTATAGAGTATAAAAGTTTTTATTTGTATATAGAATATGACATATGTATATAAAATAAATAATAACTTATTTGCGTGTTGTTACGCGACGGAAGAGTGTCCCGACAATCTTTCCCAAATATTTGAACTCCCCTGGAACTATTCTCTCGACGAATTAAAGCATGTTCCTCAATTCCGAAATCCTGCCAAGTAACTATCTCTTTTACTGCGGTCAATTGATCCCAGGTCTAAATATCCCCGGTCATTAGATCCCCGGTCATTTGATTCCCAGTCAAATTTTTTTGTTTATATACTCTGCATGCAATAATTTACTACGTTCTTTATTTCTACATAAATAGTGGCGTCTACTATTTGAATAATAATTAAAACTTGTGAAACAAATTGACAGCTACTTTTTATATATGATAAATTTTATATATAATATAAAGATTAATATAATTCATACAGCAAGAACTGGTAACCGCGACAGATGTATTATTTTTTTATCTACAAATAATTTTTCATTTATGTGATAGGAAATATTAACCAGCTGTAGATTGGGTCATTCGTAAGCAAATTAAATATACCTGACTTTCAGTTTGGTTGTTTTACCGTAACTATTACAAACATTAAGATCATACAGGTGGGAGAGATTCAAAATCATTTTATGGCTATTGGTATATTTAAATTATTATGCATAAAATTATTTTTGATCTATCCCACCTGCATGATAATAGTGTTTGTAATAGTTACGGCCAAAAAAGCTCTTAACTGAAAAGTATCAAAACTATTATCAAAAGTTCCTCCTCAATTAGTTTCTATACCAGGAGAAATATTTACGAGGTATGTTCCTGATTTACATGACTTGTCATATGTGCGAGTTTCAATAAAAGTGGGATGTGCCTGTGCATTTGATTTTACAATTGAATATTTTTTTGTGGTAGGAATGTAAATTAGAAAGCATTTATTGTTATTTATTTGAATAAAAAAATTATTTCTTGTTAGCTGTAGTTACCCTCATTACTTAATTCTGTTTATAAGGTGCATATTTCTATTATATGTTAGTATATTGATATACGCACCAAAAATTAATGAATACTAGATATATATATATATACTGAAAATATAACTGGGAATCAACAGACCGAGAATCAATTGACCGGGAATCAAATGGTGATGGGATCAATTGGCATAGACCCAACATTGAACGGAGATAAATAATTATTCGAATGAAATAAACGTTTCGTTGCTATCAATTTACTGGAACAGGATCACCTGCTCACCTGAAATAATTTATCAAAATATATGTTGGACTACCAGTTAGACCGAACAGTATATGGTTTTAGAAAATAATAAATACAATTTATTTTTCCAGTGAGATCCTAGGAAACATCTTCTTGTTGATTTTTAAATATTTGATTTCATTTAGTTGAATTTTCCTCAGTGGAATTTTCGTCAGTGGAACTTTCCGCAGTGGAATTTTCCCAGAACCATACATACAAATGTTAGATAGATATTTTCCCATATTTGATCTTCAGTTCCTGTTTTCTGCCTGTATGGCATTAATATGATTATTTTCCAGCTTAATCAAATGACAGGCCAGCTTTTAATATTTTACCTGATCATCAATTTTCAAGGTTTCATCTTCATTATAAATAAATAGGTTTCATTAGATTTTCAAGGAATTTCTTTAGGTTAAAATTTAAGGTTCTTCTTTCTTCTATAAGAATTACCAAAAAAATGAATTGAACATTAATAACCTGAACGATTTATCATATACACATGTAAATCTTGATATAGTATTATTCTAAACATTATTCAATATTCATTTCACTTACTTTAAAATAGAGAACAAAAACAGGGTTCTATTGATTAAAAATAATTTCAAAAGTTTATAGATATATTTGTGGATCACAATTAAATAAACATTCAAATCAAACAATTCTAAAGTGACTTGAATAAGTAACTAAGTAAATACTGGGGATGAACAAAAATTGAAACACCTTGCAGCTCTTTATAGTGAATCCAGATTAATGCGGCTCCTGATGATCTGTTTAATTTTGTGGAAACTGGGTTATGTAGGAGTTCATTGCGCTCTGCAGTGATTTTAGGAATCGTGCCTTTTCCTTTTACTCCAAAGGAAGTAATTACTTTTGAGACCAAACTTGTATGAAAAACTCAGAAGTCTGCCAATTTTATAAGGTTATAACCAACTTTTCAAAATATCTGTAAAAACAAGATTTTTTAAACATTTTATAGAAACAAATAACGATAAATAATTTTCAAGGTTTGCTTGTCTATAGATTATAATGCCAGATTCTGCTTATGTATAAGATAAAATACACACACTGAAATTGTGATATATATCAAAGATGAATTATGTTATATATAGTAACTATACTTATATTCTAGTGAAGTACCCGTCAATAAAGATGGTCTATGATTTCACAAGAATCTACTATACTAAAGTGCAATGTTTATATTATCAATCATTTAACATCTTCAAATCCATCTAAACAGATAGAATAGTCCTTTTCTTTTAATTTATTGGACGTACTATGGAATTTAAAAAAAAACAGTTATCTAATTTTTCTGTTATCAGAATACTCTTAGTCTGCATCAATGGAATCAATCAAGTATTTTGGTCATGGATTTAAATCGTATCTTGAACGTTAAAGAGTGACATTTCTCTTGCACCCAACACACGGATGAATGCACACTGCATGTATATAAATGGTTAACTCTATTTATTTCCATATTCATTAGATAAGCTGGTTTATATATTCAGATTGAGAAAGTGTTGAATAATATTTCACTCTAATCTTATTTTAATTGATGAGTTTTTAAGCACACACTTACAAGATATTGAAAAAGCCTTAATAGTATAATATATGTGATAGAAGGCCTATTAATTCTTTTTTATTTTCAAGAAATTCAAAGTTACAATTAGATACATAGAAAGAAATTCTGGTCATCTTTAAGGGCATTACAGAATATGTTAATACTTAAAATATGTATAATTAACAGTAACCGGTGAATCCCCGTACTATATTTTTAAGTGATTTGTAGTTAAATAAACAGCTACGAAGTTACTGTAAAAGATCCATTCCGATAGAATTGGATAACATAACAGTTCGATACATATTCTATAAATTTTCATTCTAAAGACGATTATATGAAGTTTGATTATTTCTACTATAATATATAAGTCAATGAATTGATTTCGAATATCAACCAATGTTAACTAAAATTAGTAACATTATAATATACGATCTGAAATTTTGAGCAATAGCTACTAAATATTCGAAATATCATTCATTATTTTGCATTTATAACAGATCAATATCTGAATCAATTTTTTCCAGATTGAATTATTTTAAATTGTGTATATTTCAAGTTCTTGAATACCCACAGCTCCAGCTGGCGTGTATTTTTCAATCAAACAAAAGCGGACTGGGCCACTCAACTGTGGTACTATCGTGAACCATTGTCCCTTTTCTTGAGCCTGGACTTTTATGTCACCAACAACAGTGTACGTAGATCTGTCAAATGAGTTTCCACACGACACCTAAATAACAAAGTTACATTCGTCATATATTGGATAATTTGAACATCATTGATAAAAAAGTTAAATTCATCAAATATGTTATGCGTGAACTAGACGTATAACTTGATATAATAGAAAAAGCGAATATTATTCATTGTTGGAATATTATTCTTTGAGTATAGCACCTTTGTCGATTTAGACGTACCTTGCAAGTCTCCAATTCTTTCAAACTATTTTGCCTGGGCAGAATGCGGATCATTTCGATGTTGTGACGAATTCCCAAATCAACTTGAAACCACGGAGAGTTATCTGCACCAGCAGAAGTTACAAAGAAGTTACTAACTACGTTGGTAACTCCATCGACTGCATAAGATGAGCTTTGGGGATATGAGTTTAATTAGTCTATTTTACCATTTTAACTCTATTCATAAGTTCAATGAACATTAGAATTAAATTTTCTGCATTGGTGAAAAATTACATGTAACCTTGTGGCGAAGTACTAGATACTGCAGTCTGTTTATTCAGAGCAACATTCGTGAGCGGTACAATACGTTCGAACGATGCGTAGTAAACCCTTGGGTCAGTGTTTGCGGTGATGGGAATTGCTGTCATACACGTCAAATCTGAAAGAATTAATTAGTATTAATGAGGGATGAAATTACAGAGTGAGAGATTTGTTGTTTGAACGTTTCTTTATTTAATATATTGAAATTTTAGTAAACAAAATGGTCATTCATCTGTGTGAAACTTTTAACAATATTTCTAAATTATAACACTGCACTGACTGATTTTTAAGGCTGGGTTATTATTACACATTTCGGGAAATATTTTGCTTGCTGATTTCAGAAATGTTATCAGGTTTGCTCAATCAGATCAGGATATATGATATAGCATTTTTTTAAAGTTGTAATTAAATGTATTATTAAATATGGTGCATGTGCCAACAAACTTCAGTTTGATTTTTATTCTTCAATGTGTTTTCAGCTATCAAGAAAAATTCAGCATCAAAAGCTATACCTTGAGACAAAAAAATTCAAATTATTTGAAGATAAAAACAAATTGAACACAATAAATTGAGTACAATAAATTGAACACAATAAATTGAGTACAATAAATTGAACACAATAAATTGAGTACAATAAATTGAACACAATAAATGGAGTACATAAATTAAGCACAAAGAATTGAGCACAATAAATTGAGCACAATTATGAGTAGATCGATCATTGCGTGGTCTAAGATCATTACCTTCAAAAAACAGGAAAGCAACACAGTTTGACGAGAGGCATGCTACTGAGCACATTACCAGAGTTTCATATTTCCAAACAGCACCTTTTGAAACGAAAGCAGGATCGAAATCTGGTAATATGAACGCTTTGAATTTCGTGACGTCATCACAAGGGTCTTCGAACATATCACACACCCAGTGACTCGCTACCAGGTTTGAAACACAAGCTAGAGTAATGAGTAGTTTCAGCATCTTTAGAGAAGAATTTATCTGTTGAAAGATAAACAAATTAACTCACATTAAAAACATCTATACTAATACTACCGTACAATGATTATTTAATTGGTGTCTGTTTTGATGTATATGAATTAACTATTCATCATATATTTTATAATAGAATTTGTTCGATAATTATATCATATGAGAAATAATTTGCTTACATAGAGAAAGTTACTGCTGACGATTTTCTTCTTCTATAGATGTAAGTATCTTTTTTCCTTTCTAAAAAGGAAAATTCTAATTAGTGTATAGACAGAGTGTTACTAAAAAACAAAACCCAACTTTAAATTAGTATATTTCAACAACTACTGAAGGTAAAGTTTTTTTTTATGTATCATTTAGTTAGTTGAACTTTTCTCCATGTTCAGTTAAATTTTCACAAATATTTATTGATTTTTGTGAATGTTTTATAACGATTTTATTGATGGGTGGTAAAATGGCTTTGCGCAAATTGTCAGAAAACGGATATTGAAGTAAGTTCAAACATAAAATAGATCTTTATTAGACAACAACTTTATAAATAAAATAAATTTATTTTCATATTTTAAAAGCATTCAAATAACTATTCCTTTCATAAATTATTGACAATATCTGGTCACAAGACTACAGTACGATCTAAAGACAAAATTAATTTTGTTCAGCAACTCTTTTCAGAAAATAGGAATATTTTTATTACACAGAGGAAAAAATTTACTCATATTCAATGGGTCAACAATTTATGCTTTGAATCAATTTATTACGTGATTTAGTTGAACTATACGATCAGGTTTTCACGTGTGTCAAAACAACTATGACGTGGTGTGTCACCAAACATAGTTAATTCAAATCATTTTATGGATTGAATCAACTTACTATGAGAGTCAGAGTTACATTTTGGGAGTTTGAACATATGTTAAAACGGTACTAGGACATAATGCCTACGGACAAAATGCCTACAGACAAAATGCCTAACGGGCAAAATGTCTAACGGACAGAATGCCTAATGTACAAAATATATGAATATAGAAAATAGAAATTGTAAAATAATGACGTAAAAGAATGTTGCAAAGTGAATAAAAGAATTAACTCCATATTTAAATCAAAGGGCCGAATAGAAAACATTGAAGTGATATCTGTAATGGAATGATTACTGGTAAATAAAGAACAGAATACATTATATTGTAATAAACCTTATTATTGAACATCAAATAATTTTTTTTTTAATATATGTGAAACATAAGAAAAAATTATATACTACGTCTCAGTTACATTTCATAAAGAATACTGTATTTTTATCCAATGGAATTTTATTTATTCTATAAAGGTAGTTGAATAAAAAAATATTGGCACCTTTTTTTATAACCAGAGTAGTAAATTGCATGTCAGTACTAACTTATAAAAATATTGTAATTACTTAACTTGAATTAGAATTACAAAAGCAACTATAAACATCACTGTAGATTGAAGATGATTATAGCTATCTAAAAGAATAAACAATATTTAAAAAAAAATAATAATGGAATAAGATGATTATAGATATCTTTTAAAAAATGAAAACAAAATAAGATGACTATAGATGTCTTCAAACAAAATGGAAATAGAACAAGATGATTATTGATATCCAATAAAAATGG
Source organism: Caprella mutica (assembly GCA_947561585.1). Classification (NCBI taxonomy): domain Eukaryota; kingdom Metazoa; phylum Arthropoda; class Malacostraca; order Amphipoda; family Caprellidae; genus Caprella; species Caprella mutica. The sequence goes on along the minus strand of CANNZV010001449.1, from coordinate 132,553 downwards.
CAAGATGTAGGAAGATTATTTTTTTAAAGCGATTTGATAAATAGAACAAACGCTTTAGTGATAAATCATAAACACAGTGAAACGAAATAAGAAGGTGTTTATACTAAGCACTCCGAGTTACAAATGTTCATATTCAATTTAAAAGTGATTTAATAAAACTCTCACTGAGACAAAACTCATTGTTTCCACTTAGTCTCACTTATTTCAAATCTGTATCCACAATTTCCATATTTGAAATAAGTTTAAATGCATTTTAGGCATTTTGTCCGTTAGGCATTTTGTCTGTTAGGCATTTTGTCCATTAGGCATTTTGTCCGTTAGGTAATTTGTCCGTTAGGCATTTTATCCGTAGGCATTTTGACCGTAGGCATTTTGTCCCTAGGCATTTTGTCCGTAGGCATTCTGTCCACGCACGGTTAATACAACTATGACATAGAGTGTTAAAGTAACTCACAAAGATTGTTAATCCAATGTATCTGGTGTATGAATTAACTTACTATGAGAGTTGGTGCTACTTTTTTTTAAGTTTAGGTGTGAGTTAAAACAACTATGACATAGTATGATAAAATAACCCACAAAGACTGTTAGTCCTATGTATCTGGTGTATAAATTAACTTACTATGAGAGTTGGCGCTACTTTTTTTAAGTTTAGGTGAGAGTTAAATTAAATGAGTATGTGGCAACTTATGCTTTCCTCAAAGCCAATTAATCGGTTGACACTTTACAGTTCAAATCTTATTTCAAGTGTGTTACGAGTTGAGTGTAAACGCTCCTCAATACCATTTTATTTCAAGTGCAAGCAATAGCGTTATATGCACTAAATAGTATTATCGCTGCCGATAGATTATTAATCATTAATTAATTCCATTAATACATATATAAATGTCTGCCTAAATATTCTAAAATTTTGGGGATTGATAGGCTAGCTGGCGGCTAGGTAGTTATTTGAGGAGCTGATTATGAGTATATAACTTTTCATAATAATAAATTTTAATTACTGCCTTCCAGTTTGTAAACTGATATCCAAACTAATTTTCCTATATTATTATATGTTAACTTATCTAAGCATCATACCTACCTAGCTGTTTTTTTCAGAGTCAATACCTTCTACATAGGCTAGGCAGTTACTGCGCTGTCCTCAGATATGGTGAGTTCCAAATTATCAGCCGATTTCACATTTTCGGTCACGTATGAAATATAGTATACTGTAAATAGCTACCTAATAGCTAATTAAAATAAAAGTTATTAATTATTTTATATAGTTTTTCTTAGGCGACCGAAAATGTGGAACCGTCCGATAATTCGGAACATATTCTAGTATTTCAAGTTGAGTATTCTGATAATTTAAATATTTTAAAATTAGTAAGTGTACCTATAGGTAGGGTTACACATGTAAATTCAGTTCTTTAATTTCTAATTGCGGCCCTATTAAGAAAGTCTCAAAATCCTTCTGAAATTAGTTTATCTATTGAATTGTTGAATATCATAATAAACTCAATTTAAGATAGATTCTATTTATTTCACGAGTACCTTGAAGCCATGATGGTTATTAATGTTTCTGAGATAAGAGACCGTAGTTAGTTAAAGTGCCGCAATTTACCTACTTGACCCTAGTTTTCTATGACCGGAAGAACTCCGTCCAGGGAGGTAGTCGGCAGAACTCCTTCCTGGGACCAAAAAAGGAGAAGCGAGAACTCGAACCAGAGGTGAGCCTTTTGATATATTATACATTTTTGGTATATAATTAAAGTCTAAATTAAGAGTGTATAATGAACAAAATTATGAGGATTAGCAAGAAGAATCCATTGCATTTATCAAGAGCTCAATTTATACAACATTTGAAGATTTATAAATAGTTTAACATTTTATATAAATAATTTACCTATATGAAACAATTCTCAGTTAATAATTCTCTTCATTTCTTTATTAATATGGTTTTCTATATTTTCTGAATCTACTTTCAGATCTTTATAAAGAATTGATGGAGTAGATCAACGTCATCAACCATCTGAGTCCTCTTCAATTCCTTTGAATGATTCAGGAACATATTATGCTAGGTCAAAGTAGGTATTTGAAAATGTTAGATGATTTTTAAATACGTATTTGCAATAAGATTAGCTCTTACTTTTTCATATGCTTTCAGAGATTCCAGACATGAAATGAATCTCGAAGCTGTCGCTATCTTATCACAAAAGGAAAAAGAGTAGGTGATGTTATTGATAATGTATATAAACGATACTATGAATTTCTATTATATATATATATTAATATACGAATCTCTTATTTCAGGAATTGGCAACCTATTGTCGTAACAGACAGTGACGAGAATTCAAATTGTACTTATAAATAATAAATCTAAAACTTAAATGTTTCTATTTCGTTTTCAATTAGACATTGGTAATTATTCTATTAGCATATATCTACATCAGTGCCTATGAGTAAAACGAATTGCACTAAAATATGGCTAGAAGATAAAGGCCTTAATATTATTCATTAAGTTATAGAATAATTGTAGCATATCAATGATTTATTTATTCTCTCTCTGATTTTTGTAGCCTGGTTATTTGATTCATCTAGCCTACCTATTTATCAACTGACCTATTGGAGTTATTTACGTCATCTAACTAATTATTAATAAACTGACCTGATGAAATTAATTATTCAATCTAATCTATTTATTTACGACTAATAACCATATATCAATTCATCGGATCGAAAACACTTCAAAAAGCAAAGATTAGTCTAGGTAATCAATTATTAAAAAAAAAAATCAAAATAGTATGCATATTACAGAAGTAAGAGTAGAAAATAAATGAACATGTTAGATTTGGTCGTAGAAAATAAATAGTCTAATCTAATTGATACCGGGACCTAACTCGAGATTATGATTTAATAGAGTAAATATAGTGACTGGAAAAGTCAGGTAAAAAGTTTGGCTACTGCTAACCAGACCGAGATTCCAACCTACACTAATGGTTGATATACATTTACTTAGTTTACTAGTAGTTGATATTACCAACACGAGATGTTGATATAACCTACACGAGTAGTTGATATAACCAACACTAGTAGTTGATATAATCTACACGAGTAGTTGATATAACCAACATGAGTAGTTGATATAAACAACATGAGTAGTTGATATAATAACCTACACGAGTAGTTGATATAACATACACGACTAGTTGATATAACCTACACGAGTATTTGATATAACCTACACGAGTAGTTGGTATAACCTGCACGAGTAGTTGGTATAACCTACACGAGTAGTTGGTATAACCTACACGAGTAGTTGGTATAACCTACACGAGTAGTTGGTATAACCTACACGAGTAGTTGGTATAACCTACACGAGTAGTTGGTATAACACATAGGTCATAGGAGTGATTGGAGAAACATACACAAGTAGTTGATGTAATCTTGTTCTGCAGTTGTTATAACCATTACATATAATTGATACAACAATCACGAGTAGTTTTGACCATCACAGGTAGTTGTTGTGACCTTCGGGAATTAAAAATAGTCAACTCACATATTTGTTGTTTTAAAATTAAATTTAACCGGTTCTAGAAATTTTCGCGGGGGGAAAATTCGCCGTCGGAATTTTGCCGTTGGAAAATTCGCCGTTAGGAAAATTTGTCGTGGGGAATATTCGCCGTGAAGGATAAATTATAGAGGACATAACTATTCAAATACCTATAAGTATTGATAAAAAATATTGATAATTATAAAGTAAACCAATTTGTTAAATAAATACGACTGAAAATTTTAGAATTTTTTATTTATAAGAATTTATAATTTCAAATATTATTTATATGTGATTATGTAATATTGTTCATCTGATAAAACTAAGATTCCTAAAATTTATGTAACAGTTCATACATGCAATGTATATCTTAATCAGTAATCGTATAATTTTGTGTGACAAGAGGTCGCTGTATAAATTTTTTAGTGTTTTGTTTGGTTGACTAAATAGTCGAAGCTAATTTCTTTGGTATGAAAAATGAAAAATGTTCAGTAAAGATGAATAAGATCACTAGTGGTAGTCAGCTATGCTTTGGCTAATCCTAGTCGGTTTGCATCACCTCTTCTTAAAAGTGTTAATGGTCCTCTCCAGGCTCCGGGGAAAAAATGAGTTTATAACATAATATTATAGAACTAAGGTCTACGATCATTTTTCTGCAAACTGCATACAATTTGGTTCAGTATATATTTTATAATTTGTTTTTAAACTTTTTTAATACTTTGTTTTTTTTAATACTCTGTTTGTACAATTGTACAATCTTCAAGAAGAAGATTGTACACTCTTTGTTTTGATTACAAATTTGAATTTTATAAACAAACCGTGCATTTTCAGCCTTTATTTTAGATATTATTTTTTTCCTAAAGTATATAAACGTTTCTATTATTAGTTCATTCAATTTTATACCTTTACATGAATATTAAATAAATTTATTAAACCTAATACCTAGTTGACAATCAAAACAAATGGTGTACATTCTTTTTCTTCAGACTGAAAATTTCTTAAATTAGTAAGTCGGAAGTAAAATAGGTTTTGTAGAGTTTTGATTATAAAAATCTTTAAAAGCACATAAAATTATAAATATGCTATCAAATTCGATGCGGTTTGCAGCAAAATGATAAGAAGCATTAGCCTCGTTGAATAAAACAATAAAAATATTTGCTTGGAGGGGACCTTTAAGTGTTCCTGTGTGTTTAATAATGTGAATTTAAGATAAAGCTTTTCTAATTAATGTACTATTCTGAGTTATTGATGGTTTCATATCAACCTTATTATTGATTTTTTTTAAACTTATTTATTCGGTATTACATTGTACGGTTTACCTCTTGAAATCTGAATTATTGTGCATATCACAAATAGCATTTCAAGGTAGTACCTATACTGATAAGAATGCTACATTTAAAATATCTCTCGTGTGAGTGTATGTGATCTCTCTAAAACAAAATTCCATTCATTTCTATATTAGAATCCATAAAAATCTTCGTTGCTGCGATTCTAACTTAAAATGAAGAATAAATAGGAATATAATATGTTTAGTCATACATTATTTTTAATATTATTTCCATATAATTATTAAAATGCATAAAAATAAATATATTCAGTTATATTATTATTTAAAAAAATTTCGGCGGCGAAAATTCCGACAGCGAATTCTCCGGTCACCGTTTTATCCAACGTCAATTTAACTCATTTTAAATAGTACCTGCAACTCACCACGTAGGTAGGCGCACAAATAAACCGTACAATTTAGTCAAAACAAATCAAATATGATTTGATTCAACTAATCCTTTCTCTGTGTGTAGGAGAAATGGACAATATATCTCAAAATATTCAATAAATCGAATTAAGTCATTACCAACATGACCCCTAAAAATAAAATCAGACATTAACTTCTCGAAAAAGATTTTTGACGCCGTAGAAAATTCGTCAACTGGGTCTTGCAAAGACATATTCGTTTTGTGGAAGATATTATCATTATAAGCTGTATTTTATATGAACGAAAACACAATTAATCAGATCATTCGGCAATATGCTTAACAGAATAACAGTCCTGATTTTAACTTTTACCGACTTTGTCACTGTGGAAATTAAGATATCACTCTGACTTTCATTTTGTAGGGGTGGCATGAACGACCATTGTTAAAATTTAAACACGTTTCTTCAGATTGTTAATAAATTATAAATTGAATTGTTTTTTGAATGCCTTTAAAACTGGAAAATTAATCTATTTTATTTATAGAGTTGTTGTCTAATAAATATATATTTTATGTTTGAACTTACTTCAAATATCCGTTTTCTGACAATTTGCGCAAAGCCATTTTACCACCCATCAATAAAATCGTTATAACATTCACAAAAATCAATAAATCTTTATGAAAATATAATTGAAGATGGAGAAAAGATCAACTAACTAAATGGTGCTTGAAATAAAACTGTATCTTCAGTAGTTGTTGAAATATGCAAATTTAAAATTAGTTTTTATTTGAGACACCCTGTATAATTGATCTTTTAAAAATGCAGTCATTTTTGACGACGCATACACTAGTAACCTTGAAACAACAATTTAAATTCGAAGAATTGACTATCTGCCAATCTTTTATTTTAATCTCCTATTGCCTACTAAAATCTGTCAAATTCAAACATTATAATTATGTTTCAGATATTGAAGTTAAAATTGAACTTACTTCAACACAAACACAAGAGAGACAGACACCTGAACAGTAATAACAATTGCAAACTATAAAACCTCATTGGAAATTACAATCACATTTATCGCCTTTGCTATCTATCCTCTCATATAAAATTCATTACTTTTACACAGTCATACGAATAAGAAAATATGTTCATTATTCATTTCTCGTAATATTCTTCAAATATTGGCTTGAAACTAAATGAAATATAATTTGATGTACACACGCAGGCACCTACTTTGTTATTCGGTTACCAATGACTACACTTACAACCTATCTTCCATTTCATGGTAAATTCATAGTAAATCAATAGAGAGGTATGTTAAGTTTCGAATTCATAGACTGTGAACTTGATCGATTGCGTCGAACAGTGTACCTACTCTCAAATATTAAAAGTATTATTAGTTGAATATTATTAGTGAAAAGAGTGTAAAACGTGATAAAAACAATTTAATGTAAGTTAATTTCAATGAAAATGTACATTTAACTGAATAATGGCAAGATTTTTATTTAAAAAACAAATGGGAAATATTTTGTGTGACGTCACTTATAATATTTCAGATGTTCCAATATTGTACTTGGTATACTTCTCAATTTATCTACTATATTGTATATTGTACGATGTTGAACCTAGTGGAGCAATTAGAAATTTTTATCATTGTATTTTCCAAAAAAAAGACAAATGTAGGATAACAATATTTTAAACGTATCTATATTGGACTAAATAACCATTAATTCCAAATGTTGGGTAGGTTCTTTACTCTATTTGTCTTACTTTTATCATTCGAAAAGATGACCAATATGTTATTAATCACTCATATTATCTCGATCTATAAATATTGGTGATTAGCTTTGGATAAATTATGCTCTACCTCAACCTTAACGCGTTCATAAAAAGTATAAATTTGGAATATTTATCATATATTATGACATTGTAACATGTGAAAATTCAAAAAATTATTATATAATAATATTGAGTTACATTTTTTTGTAAACTGTTACAGCACTGTACGATGCATCTCAGAGAAAAGAGTCACTGTGATGATGTACTATCAGAGAAAAGAGTCACTGTGATGATGTACTATCAGAGATAAGAGTCACTGTGATGATGTACTATCAGAGAAAAGAGTCACTGTGATGATGTACTATCAGAGAAAAGAGTCACTGTGATGATGTACTATCAGAGAAAAGAGTCACTGTGATGATGTACTATCAGAGAAAAGAGTCACTGTGATGATGTACTATCAGAGAAAAGAGTCACTGTGATGATGTACTATCAGAGAAAAGAGTCACTGTGATGATGTACTATCAGAGAAAAGAGTCACTGTGATGGTGTACTATCAGAGAAAAGAGACACTGTGATGATGTACTATCAGAGAAAAGAGTCACTGTGATGATGTACTATCAGAGAAAAGAGTCACTGTGATGGTGTACTATCAGAGAAAAGAGTCACTGTGATGGTGTACTATCAGAGAAAAGAGTCACTGTGATGATGTACTATCAGAGAAAAAAGTCACTGTGATGAGGTACTATCAGAGAAAAGAGTCACTGTGATGATGTACTATCAGAGAAAAGAGTCACTGTGATGAGGTACTATCAGAGAAAAGAGTCACTGTGATGAGGTACTATCAGAGAAAAGAGTCACTGTGATGATGTACTATCAGAGAAAAGAGTCATTGTGATGATGTACTATCAGAGAAAAGAGTCACTGTGATGGTGTACTATCAGAGAAAAGAGTCACTGTGATGAGGTACTATCAGAGAAAAGAGTCACTGTGATGATGTACTATCAGAGAAAAGAGTCACTGTGATGAGGTACTATCAGAGAAAAGAGTCACTGTGATGATGTACTATCAGAGAAAAGAGTCACTGTGATGATGTACTATCAGAGAAAAGAGTCACTGTGATGAGGTACTATCAGAGAAAAGAGTCACTGTGATGAGGTACTATCAGAGAAAAGAGTCACTGTGATGATGTACTATCAGAGAAAAGAGTCACTGTGATGATGTACTATCAGAGAAAAGAGTCACTGTGATGATGTACTATCAGAGAAAAGAGTCACTGTGATGATGTACTATCAGAGAAAAGAGTCACTGTGATGATGTACTATCAGAGAAAAGAGTCACTGTGATGATGTACTATCAGAGAAAAGAGTCACTGTGATGGTGTACTATCAGAGAAAAGAGTCACTGTGATGAGGTACTATCAGAGAAAAGTCACTGTGATGATGTAGTATCAGAGAAAAGAGTCACTGTGATGAGGTACTATCAGAGAAAAGTCACTGTGATGATGTACTATCAGAGAAAAGAGTCACTGTGATGATGTACTATCAGAGAAAAGAGTCACTGTGATGATGTACTATCAGAGAAAAGAGTCACTGTGATGGTGTACTATCAGAGAAAAAAGTCACTGTGATGAGGTACTATCAGAGAAAAGAGTCACTGTGATGATGTACTATCAGAGAAAAGAGTCACTGTGATGATGTACTATCAGAGAAAAGAGTCACTGTGATGAGGTACTATCAGAGAAAAGAGTCACTGTGATGATGTACTATCAGAGAAAAGAGTCACTGTGATAATGTACTATCAGAGAAAAGAGTCACTGTGATGATGTACTATCAGAGAAAAGAGTCACTGTGATAATGTACTATCAGAGAAAAGAGTCACTGTGATAATGTACTATCAGAGAAAAGAGTCACTGTGATGAGGTACTATCAAAGAAAAGAGTCACTGTGATGAGGTACTATCAGAGAAAAGAGTCACTGTGATGATGTACTATCAGAGGAAAGAGTCACTGTGATGAGGTACTATCAGAGAAAAGAGTCACTGTGATGAGGTACTATCAGAGAAAAGAGTCACTGTGATGATGTACTATCAGAGAAAAGAGTCACTGTGATGATGTACTATCAGAGAAAAGAATCACTGTGATGATGTACTATCAGAGAAAAGAGTCACTGTGATGAGGTACTATCAGAGAAAAGAGTCACTGTGACGATGTACTATCAGTGAAAAGAGTCACTGTGATGATGTACTATCAGAGAAAAGAGTCACTGTGATGATGTACTATCAGAGAAAAGAGTCACTGTGATGAGGTACTATCAGAGAAAAGAGTCACTGTGATGATGTACTATCAGAGAAAAGAGTCACTGTGATGATGTACTATCAGAGAAAAGAGTCACTGTGATGATGTACTATCAGAGAAAAGAGTCACTGTGATGGTATACTATCAGAGAAAAGAGTCACTGTGATGAGGTACTATCAGAGAAAAGAGTCACTGTGATGATGTACTATCAGAGAAAAGAGTCACTGTGATGATGTACTATCAGAGAAAAGTGTCACTGTGATGAAGTACTATCAGAGAAAAGAGTCACTGTGATGATGTACTATCAGAGAAAAGAGTCACTGTGATGATGTACTATCAGAGAAAAGAGTCACTGTGATGATGTACTATCAGAGAAAAGAGTCACTGTGATGAGGTACTATCAGAGAAAAGAGTCACTGTGATGAGGTACTATCAGAGAAAAGAGTCACTGTGATGATGTACTATCAGAGAAAAGAGTCACTGTGATGATGTACTATCAGAGAAAAGAGTCACTGTGATGATGTACTATCAGAGAAAAGAGTCACTGTGATGATGTACTATCAGAGAAAAGAGTCACTGTGATGATGTACTATCAGAGAAAAGAGTCACTGTGATGATGTACTATCAGAGAAAAGAGTCACTGTGATGATGTACTATCAGAGAAAAGAGTCACTGTGATGAGGTACTATCAGAGAAAAGAGTCACTGTGATGAGGTACTATCAGAGAAAAGAGTCACTGTGACGATGTACTATCAGAGAAAAGAGTCACTGTGATGATGTACTATCAGAGAAAAGAGTCACTGTGATGATGTACTATCAGAAAAAAGAGTCACTGTGATGATGTACTATCAGAGAAAAGAGTCACTGTGATGATGTACTATCAGAGAAAAAAGTCACTGTGATGAGGTACTATCAGAGAAAAGAGTCACTGTGATGAGGTACTATCAGAGAAAAGAGTCACTGTGATGATGTACTATCAGAGAAAAGAGTCACTGTGATGATGTACTATCAGAGAAAAGAGTCACTGTGATGAGGTACTATCAGAGAAAAGAGTCACTGTGACGATGTACTATCAGAGAAAAGAGTCACTGTGATGATTTACTATCAGAGAAAAGAGTCACTGTGATGATGTACTATCAGAGAAAAGAGTCACTGTGATGATGTACTATCAGAGAAAAGAGTCACTGTGATGATTTACTATCAGAGAAAAGAGTCACTGTGATGAGGTACTATCAGAGAAAAGAGTCACTGTGATGATGTACTATCAGAGAAAAGAGTCACTGTGATGATGTAATATCAGAGAAAATAGTCACTGTGATGATGTACTATCAGAGAAAAGAGTCATTTTGATGATGTACTATCAGAGAAAAGAGTCACTGTGATGATGTACTATCAGAGAAAAGAGTCACTGTGATGGTGTACTATCAGAGAAAAGAGTCACTGTGATGGTGTACTATCAGAGAAAAGAGTCACTGTGATGATGTACTATCAGAGAAAAGAGTCACTGTGATGGTGTTTTATCAGAGAAAAGAGTCACTGTGATGAGGTACTATCAGAGAAAAGAGTCACCTGTGATGATGTACTATCAGAGAAAAGAGTCACTGTGATGATGTACTATCAGAGAAAAGAGTCACTGTGATGATGTACAATCAGAGAAAAGAGTCACTGTGATGATGTACTATCAGAGTAAAGAGTCACTGTGATGATGTACTATCAGAGAAAAGAGTCACTGTGATGATGTACTATCAGAGAAAAGAGTCACTGTGATGATGTACTATCAGAGAAAAGAGTCACTGTGATGATGTACAATCAGAGAAAAGAGTCACTGTGATGATGTACTATCAGAGAAAAGAGTCACTGTGGTGATGTACAATCAGAGAAAAGAGTCACTGTGATGATGTACAATCAGAGAAAAGAGTCACTGTGATGATGTACTATCAGAGTAAAGAGTCACTGTGATGATGTACTATCAGAGAAAAGAGTCACTGTGATGATGTACTATCAGAGAAAAGAGTCACTGTGATGATGTACTATCAGAGAAAAGAGTCACTGTGATGATGTACTATCAGAGAAAAGAGTCACTGTGATGATGTACTATCAGAGAAAAGAGTCACTGTGATGATGTACAATCAGAGAAAAGAGTCACTGTGATGATGTACAATCAGAGAAAAGAGTCACTGTGATGATGTACAATCAGAGAAAAGAGTCACTGTGATGATGTACAATCAGAGAAAAGAGTCACTGTGATGATGTACTATCAGAGAAAAGAGTCACTGTGATGATGTAATATAAGAGAAAAGAGTCACTGTGATGATGTACTATCAGAGAAAAGAGACACTGTGATGATGTACTATCAGAGAAAAGAGTCACTGTGATGATGTACTATCAGAGAAAAGAGTCACTGTGATGATGTACTATCAGAGAAAAGAGTCACTGTGATGATGTACAATCAGAGAAAAGAGTCACTGTGATGATGTACTATCAGAGTAAAGAGTCACTGTGATGATGTACTATCAGAGAAAAGAGTCACTGTGATGATGTACAATCAGAGAAAAGAGTCACTGTGATGATGTACTATCAGAGGAAAGAGACACTGTGATGATGTACTATCAGAGAAAAGAGTCACTGTGATGATGTACTATCAGAGAAAAGAGTCACTGTGATGATGTACTATCAGAGAAAAGAGTCACTGTGATGATGTACTATCAGAGAAAAGAGTCACTGTGATGATGTACTATCAGAGAAAAGAGTCACTGTGATGCATGCTAATTTTAAAATCAGTTAACAAATTGGTCATCGTGTACCCATACCAATTTAAAAATATCTACAAGCATTACAATTGACAAAAAAAAATGAAATTTAAAATTTATAAAGTGTAAAAAATCTCTACATAAACACTTTTTTAATGTACATGAATAAAATTGTGACTATTTGATTGTATGAAAGATAAAATCACTTTACCATTGAGAGTAATAAGTTCAGACAAATTATTGAAATAATTCAATAGCACTATTATTTATATTTATTACGGTCTCCCGCGTGCAAAACAAATTGCCTAAATAAGTAAATGCTTTAAAACCAGTTTATCGCTAAAAATTCAATGAATGCACGTTTAGAGTGCTTATATAGATAGTCACATAAGTAATCAGTTCTTTAGTTTACTAGATATACAGTTTAATTTAAAAAAATACACAAATATAATTAAACAGCTTAAAGGTTATTATTAAGAAACGCTTCATAATATATAATATATTAATTGAATAAAGTTCATTATATATTACCTTTCGTAAGAATATATTTTATGCTCATATTTTGATACGATTTGTTATATAAAATGTGATTTCAATATCATTTGCTACACAGTCAACAAGATAATTCGATTTTGAATATTCTTCGATATATAAACTGTATTCATTAGATATAGATAGTAATACCTGAAATGCATTCTCGGAATATGCATTCTAGGAATATGCATTCCCTATCGAAATGCACGAGACAATAGGTCTTTGATTAATTGTGTGTACAATAGATATGCTGTACGCTATGCGTCATACTGATTAATTCATTACAATAACGAACATTGGAACGTGTCACTGGGAGAACGTGTCACTGGGTCTCAATTTATAAAGAACAATATGAAAAAAATTGAAATTATAAATACTGAATTTATTAAGAGCGGATAACATCATTATCCGTTGTAAAATGATACGTAACATTAGTCATTTTGATATGTTTAAACAATTAGTTAACCGGAGATTTCGGAATTTTCGGTCCCGGAATATGCGATCTGAGGTAAAAATGTAACTTACAAGTTAAATGTATCGGGGAGCGTACCGCCCCCCGAACCCCCCTGCTATACGTCATTAATCAATCATGAAGATTGCAGTACAACAAACTAGTGGATACAACAAACTACATAACGGTCATTTATAATTCCGATACCGAAATTTCCGGACACCTAACATAGGATATGCAACAATGAATATAATAAGTAAAATGGAGTGATGTCTGATTGTTTCTTATGTTTTAAATGATGTTCCATAATTATAGTGTAACCGAATTATATCCTAACAAAATGATAGTGTATCAAAATGATAGTGTATCAAAATGATAGTGTATCAAGATGATAGTGTATCAAAATGATAGTGTATCAAAATGATAGTGTATCAAGATGATAGTGTATCAAAATGATAGTGTATCAAAATGATAGTGTACCAAGATGATAGTGTATCAAGATGATAGTGTATCAAGATGATAGTGTATCAAAATGATAGTGTATCAAAATGATAGTGTATCAAAATGATAGTGTATCAAAATGATAGTGTACCTATCTACACACCACACGTGTGTAGATGTGTATCTACACACTATCACCCAATGTAGAATCCACTACAACCCAATATAGCTGTAATTAAACTGTATGGAGACAATTAGACGGTATCGATTTCGAATGCACCTGTTACAATACTCTAACAAAACTATTAATTCTATTCTTCCAAAATGTAAATTTTAATTTGAATAGGCTGAAAAAAAATTTAAAAAATAAATAAATTCAACGAAAAAAATTATTTTTAACAATAAAAACGTAACGATATCTTCATCTAATTTCTAACATTTTTTTCAGTTAAAAAACATATAAAATTATTTTTTAAACGTGAAGTTGATTTTCTAAAAAAAATTATGTAAAAATAAAAAAATCTTCTTTTTGAAATCTGAAGTAAAAAAATTCGAAATGACATCAATTGAGAACGCGTGGGCAAAATAACAAACAACTCTTTTTCTGTGTTGCAATATTCAAAGTTTTGACTCAATTAAATGTTATCTTTTTAATCGAATTGGACTGACATTTGTCGAACAATAAATGCTGTAACAGACCTGAAATATCGAGATTGAATCTCCACCATGCAAACAAACATCATTCGAATTGAACTATCAATGACTGTATTCGAATATTGAAGTGCAGGAGAGAGATATAAAGGTCAGGCAATATTAGAATATTGATATTAGAATATTGATATTATAACATTAAAATAAATTCAGTTATCAGACAGTTCCTCATTTTCAGGCACATAAAAAAATAGTAATTATTATTGAACTTTCATTTTAAATGGTATGAAACTATCAATAATACTTGCAGATAATTGTTATTTCAATTGGTATCTATGATACCTGCAGTTAATTAATATTTAACTTTTATTTTAATTGGTATCCATGATACCTGCAGTTAATTAATAGTTAACATTAATCTTAGTTGGTATCCATGATACCTGCAGTTAATTAATATTTAACATTAATCTTAGTTGGTATCCATGATACCTGCAGTTAATTAATATTTAACATTAATCTTAGTTGGTATCCATGATACCTGCAGTTAATTAATATTTAACATTAATCTTAGTTGGTATCCATGATACCTGCAAGTAATTAATATTTAACATTAATCTTAGTTGGCATCCATGATACCTGCAAGTACTATCGATAAAAAAGGTTTTTCATTTCCCATATTTTTTCAGAGAGCAAATATACAACAAGCAAAATTTTATAGGTAAATATTAAGACCAATTTACTACAGATTCAAAACCACTTACATCATAGCCTTTAGTTTATAATAAATAATACGAGTATAAATAAATCAGTTAGTCTACGCTCAATATATTAAAGTTTGTTAACGTTTCAGTAGGACATTAAAAAGTGGAATAGCATCGTAAATAATATAACGAACACTATAAAACACAATTATTAAAGCGCCGTACCTCTACATTTTGGTTCAAAGAATAAGTGTAGAAAATTATAGAAAGATGGACATATTCTTTCATAATTATTTGGTCACTGATTCACTCAATATAATGTCCATTATGATTTTCTAAAAAATTATTGTAGTAATAAAACTGTGAAAATTTTATTCATAAAATCTATGAAAAATATAATTTACAAAATGGGGAAAAAAATTAGGATATCATTAAAAAAAATTCATCAAAATATGAGCATCAAATTATGAGAATCAAAATATGAGCATCAAAATATGAGCATCAAAATATGAGCATCAAAATATGAGAATCAAAATATGAGCATCAAAATATGAGCATCAAAATATGAGAATCAAAATATGAGCATCAAAATATGAGCATCAAAATATGAGAATCAAAATATGAGCATCAAAATATATTCTTTTTGGAGATAACGTTTTTCTCTGCAAAAAGAAGATATTTCAATGGTAATTGGTACTTTACCCTAGAGACCAGTTTCCTGGTTACAAAACCCGAATGAATTTAAAATAAAATTTTAGAGAAAAGGACCACAAGTGTACTAATTTATGTACCATTTTTTATATATGGTACATGTCTAATTGGTACATGATGTACCACTTTCAAACCAAACGGTACATGATGTACCTCTTTCTTCAAATGGTACATGTCTAATTGGTACATTATCTACCATTTTTCATATTTGGTACATGACTAATTGATACATGATGTACCACTTTCTTCAGATGGTACATGTACCAGATGGTACATGATGTACCACTTTCTCATGCAGCAGATTGTACGTATGTAAATTTCTCAGCTTCTGTCCAATTAAACTTGGAATAAATAAAATATTTTTTTAGTGCGAGACAAATTTAAATGTTATTGTAAGGAAGACTTTAAGACAGAGGAAACAAGGCAGGGCAAGTTACGAGTTATGAGACAGTTACACATTTTCGATCATGTAAAAAACATCATAATTTATCTCGTATTTTAATTATAATGTAGCTTTTAAATGGTCGGAAATGTGGAACTATCCGATAACTAGGAACTAGCCATATTTCATCTATAAACTATTTGATTATTTAAAAAAATTTAATATAGCAATGAATATATAATTAATTATAATATTCAATAAATCAACATATTAGAGGATGGTTTTACATTATAATTGCTGGCTGTAATAATTTTAAAATATGAATACCTCATTCAACTTTAGAAACAAAATAAATATGATTTTTTTTTCCAAAGTTCATTCTTAAAATAATGTACAAAGAAATGAAGAATTAAGAATCTGAATCAAAAGATGGGCTACAAAGTCGGTTGGTTTGAAGTGGATAATGTACAGTCATTAATTTACATTTATAATTTACCATTTACAATGTTAACAGTGACTGTACATAGAGTTTAATTTATATACAGTCACTGTAGAAGTGCTGGACTTAGCAACAAAGTAGCCACATAGTTGCTACATGACAAGTGTACCAAATGAGTACTATTTTGTCCTGGAATAAGATTTGGTACTGCGTTTAACCCTTTGTAGGATTTATTCCTGGGAAGGGAATATCCTAGACATGAAGGTTTTATTCCTGGGATATTTCCTTAATATTCCAGGAATAAATCCTTCTTGCCTGGTTAACATAAGACCTCATTATAAAACATGAAATATTATATAAAATCTTAACTACAAAGGCTTTATGCGATAAAACTTAGATTTCAATTGTTTTTTCTTTACCATGGTAGATTTTCTACAAATTTAATATAAAGTTTGATTGATTTTAGCTAATTTTTTACTCATTTTTCTAACACTTTAATTTAAGAATGAAGTTATGTATAAATATATTATTTTACCTGTATCATTAAAAAATAATTATTAACATATAAATATATAATAAACATTAAATTTAGCAGAAGGCTTTAATGTCTGTTTCGGGATAAAATGACGTCATTGATGTCAAAAGGAAATTAAATACAGGGGACACGAAGAAGCAGTCAGAAAGGAAATTGGCACCATAAACAAAGTGGATGATTTTTTTAAAATTAAAATGTAATTTTTTTTTTAATCCAATTACTCTTTGATTTATAGATGATTATCTGTAATACTCCATATAATAAATCACCAGCAACACGTTTCTCTTCAATCAAATCATGATTAGCCTATCTATTGCATAAAAACTCTCAATCATCTGATTTCATCAACAGAAATCTGCAAGTTCTTTCAGTTGAAGAACAAAAAGCGAATCCATTGAAATGAAAGCAATTCAATTCACATGCCTTTTATCAGTACGTAACAGCTAGGGGGGGGGGGTATGGGGGTGTACAGACCCCCTCTCCACCCCCTCGAACTGTCAATTCACCTGCTCTAGATTTTTGGACTGTGTTCAATAAATTCAGGAGTTTTACAGGCTGGAATAGAACTCTCAGTTACTAGATTTCGGTCTGACACTGCAATGCTTTTTTTTATAAATAACAATATAGATGAGAATAAAATAGATTGTAATGAAGAATGGGAAAACAAGATGGATGGATTTATACAAAACATGGAGAATGAGATAAGAATAACATTTATAGAACAAACTGACTTATAAAGTTGGAATATTGGCAATGTTGTAGCAATATTGGGGCAATGTTGTAGCAATATTGGGGCAATGTTGTAACAATATTGGGGCAATGTTGTAGAAATATTGGGGCAATGTTGTAACAATATTGGGGCAATGTTGTAACAATATTGGGGTAATGTTGTAACAATATTGGGGTAATGTTGTATCAATATTGGGACAATGTTGTAACAATATTGGGGTAATGCTGTAACAATATTGGGGCAATGCTGTAGAAATATTGGGGCAATGTTGTAACAATATTGGGGCAATGCTGTAACAATATTGGGGCAATGCTGTAACAATATTGGGGCAATGCTGTAACAATATTGGGGCAATGTTGTAACAATATTGGGGCAATGTTGTAACAATATTGGGGTAATGCTGTAACAATATTGGGGCAATGCTGTAGCAATATTGGGGCAATGTTGTAACAAAATTGGGGCAATGTTGTAACAATATTGGGGCAATGCTGTAACTATATTGGGGCAATGCTGTAGCAATATTGGGGCAATGTTGTAACAATATTGGGGAAATGTTGTAACAATATTGGGGCAATGTTGTAACAATATTGGGACAATGTTGTAACAATATTGGGGCAATGTTGTAACAATATTGGGGCAATGTTGTAACAATATTGGGGCAATGTTGTAACAATATTGGGGCAATGTTGTAACAATATTGGAGCAATGTTGTAACAGTATTGAGACAATGTTGTAACAATATTGAGACAATATTGTAACAATATTGAGACAATATTGTAACAATATTGGCAATTTTGTAACAATATTGGCAATGTTGTAACAATATTGGCAATGTTGTAACAATATTGGCAATGTTGTAACAATATTGGCAATGTTGTAACAATATTGGCAATGTTGTAACAATATTGGCAATGTTGTAACAATATTGGCAATGTTGTAACAGGATTGGCAATGTTGTAACAATATTGGGGCAATGTTGTAACAATATTGGGGTAATGTTGTATCAATATTGGGACAATGTTGTAACAATATTGGGGTAATGCTGTAACAATATTGGGGCAATGCTGTAGAAATATTGGGGCAATGTTGTAACAATATTGGGGCAATGCTGTAACAATATTGGGGCAATGCTGTAACAATATTGGGGCAATGCTGTAACAATATTGGGGCAATGTTTGTAACAATATTGGGGCAATGTTGTAACAATATTAGGGCAATGTTGTAACAATATTAGGTCAATGTTGTAGCAATATTGGGACAATGTTGTAACAATATTGGGGTAATGCTGTAACAATATTGGGGCAATGCTGTAGCAATATTGGGACAATGTTGTAACAAAATTGGGACAATGTTGTAACAATATTGGGGTAATGCTGTAACAATATTGGGGCAATGCTGTAGCAATATTGGGGCAATGTTTGTAACAATATTGGCAATGTTGTAACAATATTGGCAATGTTGTAACAATATTGGCAATGTTGTAACAATATTGGCAATGTTGTAACAATATTGGCAATGTTGTAACAATATTGGCAATGTTGTAACAGGATTGGCAATGCTGTAAATAAAATAGAGATATATTGAAAAAACTATGTCCTAATGTTGTAACACTATTAGGGCAATGTTGTAACACTATTAGGGCAATGTTGTAACAATATTGGCAATGTTGTAACAATATTGGCAATGTTGTAACAATATTGGCAATGTTGTAACAATATTGGCAATGTTGTAACAGGATTGGCAATGCTGTAAATAAAATAGAGATATATTGAAAAAACTATGTCCTAATGTTGTAACACTATTAGGGCAATGTTGTAACACTATTAGGGCAATGTTGTAACAATATTGGGGCAATGTTGTAACAATATTAGGGCAATGTTACCACAAGAAACATTGCTCTCAGGGATTAAGTTCTCTTTCAGTACATCTCAAACAAGTTTTCTCT
Source organism: Caprella mutica (assembly GCA_947561585.1). Classification (NCBI taxonomy): domain Eukaryota; kingdom Metazoa; phylum Arthropoda; class Malacostraca; order Amphipoda; family Caprellidae; genus Caprella; species Caprella mutica. Next base: position 112,987 of record CANNZV010001449.1, on the reverse strand, counting down.
TAACATAATCAATTTCAGAGTATTTCAACATGTTCACTTTCATTAGCAGTTCTCTTTTAAATGGAAAAATGTTTTATAGTTTTAGGTTGCCAGCATGTCGACATGGAGGTAAAACTTCCCAAGCCGTTAGGTTGACAACTTTTGTGCAGTTGTTGTTGTTGTTTTTTGCTCTTCAATGTTTTCTTTAAGTTAGTGCCAGTATTTCTTTTAGAAAAAAGTTGCAGTTGGATAAGAGGAAACAAACTACCAAAGATAAAGCATTCCCTTAGGCAACGCAAATTTTAAAGTTTTTTTAAAAATTACAATAAAATTATTTTAAGTAAAGTTTTTAGTAATCAAATTTAAAAGTTTTTTAAATATAAAAATAATATTAAGTAAAATATTCCTTTAGGTAACACAACTTTACAAATATAATATTAAAGAAGAATGGGCACTCGTAGAGCGAATACCTTCGCCGCCGCTACACTATTTTGTTCTTGTTGAGTTATAAATGACCTTGACCTTTGACTCGATCTCTGGTTCCTGGATAATGACCAATCCTTCCACAAAATTTAAGACAATTTGGTTGAATACTTGTTGAGTTATAAATGACCTTGACCTTTAACCCGATCGCTCAACCAAATGGATTCTGGATAATGACCAGTCACATCAAATTTCAGTTATGCGAATAACAAGATTATAAAAAAATAAAAAACGTCCTATGATATTCGTACGGGAAACATTTAACCGGTGAAAACATAACCTTCTGCAATCTACGAAGATAAAATTACAAGCCAATCTATGTATATCTAACCAGTAAAAAACTCACTTAAGTAACAAAAACTTGTAACTCTATTTTAAGTTCATAAATTCGAACCAATTGATACACGCCATAATTAACCATATTTATGGCATATCCTCGCCATATTTATATGCTTATCGAACTGTATTTATGGTTAAAAGAACCATATTAGTGTTACTGTAGCACTGGCTGTACTATCAGCCTGGATATTTAGTGACCATGTAACAATGCTATTCGTACGGGGGAGAAGATAGAGACTTGTGTAAGTGCAAGATGTACAGTATTTGATTTTATTAAAAAGATTTGAATGTACATTTAAAAAGCTTCTGAATTTGTATCTAGTTTGTAAATACTAACTTTTAAAGGCGGTATAAATTTGGTAACTAATTATTAGTTAAATATACTGGAGGATAGATTGACTATAATTTAGTAGGGGTTTAACATCTGCTTCGGAACCAAATGCCATGTGGCTGACGTAAGAGGAAATTAAATACAAGGGACTGGAAGAAACAGTCATAAAGGAAAGTGGCTCCATGAATAAAATCACCTACCACCATTCGGTGACAATGCTCATGGATGCAGAAAAGCTACTCCGTGAATACAGTCACTTACCAAGGAATGTGATGAAACGGGACACAAGCACTGGTGGTTGCACTCAGGGATAGAAGAGGAAAATGAAGAGGTAATAGTAAATGAAGCCTTCGAGTCTACCTAACACAAAAATCTAAGACCTCGTAGCTGCAAGTATGCCATTAAAAAAGGATTAACATTGAAAAGATGAAAGAAGACAATCCAAATTACAACAGTTCGGGGGATGCCACCCCCCTTCTCTTCAATTAACCACAGACAGCTTCAGGATAGAGCCCCTAGGGGCTATCGAAAAAAATAATTGATATTCTATGATCGGCTGGCTCACCAGAAAACTGAAGCTAAACAAAAGGCAATCTTTTCTTCAAATTACAACAGTTCAGACCCAAAGAATGCCAAACCTTCTATTTGATCCACCGCATCTTCCGGATAGAAGCCCGTAGGGGAACAAGGGAAAATAGATACAAGAAGCTCTGCAGAGATTATAGCTACTAGGTTTCAACATGATTAAAACTTATCAGTCTATTCTTTTACGATATAAACAATTCAATACTAAGAAATAAAGATATATTAATAAAATGATATACATATTAATTACATGATTACACAGTGATTCTTTTCTTTGATCGTACGAATTTTACGATATTAAAGTAAGGGATAGGAGGCCTATTATTTACTAACTATATATTATAGTAGATAAATAGATGTGTCTGGCGATAGAACTGTTTGTTTCTCCTTTTTATTTATTTATTACATTTGTTTATTTTGGTGAAGAGAAATGTAGTATGGTGTGAATAAAGGGTAAGTTTCAAGTTATTGAACGGCTCCACATCGTCGATCACAGATATAAAAATTTCTTTTATTATACTAGTTAAATTTTACATATAACCTAAAATAACGAATTAAATAAAACAAATAGTTAATATGACAAATTATTTTCTTTATTCATATATGATCGAAAATGAAGAACAGTCCTATAACCTGGAACATACCCCCAAACTAAAAAGTAAAACCTAACAGTTTATAGAATTAATTAGTAACATGAATAACGACATGTATCATATTTATTAATATAATAATTAATAAAAGATATGACTGTAATTGCTTAATCTATTAATTTATTCAGACGTTAATTAGTTATAAAACTTATATTATAAAAATACTAAATCTAAAATAATTAATCCATTTTGTTATTCAATGCTAATGAACTATATAAATATATGTATTTATAAGAGGTATATTTCAGTCAAGAAAATAGAGTTGCCAGTTTTTCTATTTATATAAGGATGAAATAATTCGACAGCAAATATTTTGAAGCTGTCGAAATACTTTATATTGGTTACGAAAACATGTCAAATCTTGAAAACAATATTACATTATTCTCCTCTTATATAAAAAGAAAAAATATTTAGATGGAGTACTAACAGTATATAATTTATCATTTTACCTCGTTATTTAGATTGGTATCCATGATACCTGTAGGATTGGTATCCATGATACCTGTAGGATTGGTATCCATGATACCTGTAGGATTGGTATCCATGATATATGTAGGATTGGTATCCATGATACCTGTAGGATTGGTATCCTACTATCCATGATATCTGTAGTATTGGTATCCATGATACATGTAGGATTGGTATCCTACTATCCATGATATATGTATTATTGGTATCCATGATACCTGTAGGATGGGTATCCATGATACCTGTACGATTGGTATCCATGATACCTGTAGGTACTTGGGATACCAATCTAAATAACAAGACACTACTGAAGTGCAATTCCATCAAGCTATAGGAATGTTTCTGATATGAACAATTTCAGGGCTCATGAATGCAGAAAAGCTACTCTTAGGTGTAACTTACGGCACATATATGATAATACAACATTACTGAGTAGGTAGGTACACAGCAAATAGCTACTGCGTGATGCATAGCTAAATAACACTTAAATAGCTATAATTATACATTGTTACTATATAGAATAATATCTATAGAATAATTATTTCGAATACTTTCATATCAAAGCTGTTGTATAAATTATTTTTAATATTAAATCATTTCAGATAAGATGGTGAATATTGATAATATTCAATATAACATTGATAATATTCAATATAACATTGATAATATTCAATATAACATTGATAATATTCAATATAACAATGATAATATTCAATATAACATTGATAAAATCAATGTACAGTTATTATTCCTGTTCTTTATATATAAATTATTCAAACACCATATTGCTATTATTCTATTTTAAACTGTTGTAAATCTATTAATAAATTCAACTAGAACTAATAATAAATAAGGCTAATAATATATTCAACTTAAACCAATAATAAATCTAACTAATAAACCTCACTATAACTTAACTCCAACACACAATGAGTTAAGTTATATGTAACTTAAGTTCCACGTGGCTAATTAAGTTATCTTTTTACTATAGAGAGAATCAGTAAGTATAGCCACACACAAAAGGATATAGGTGAGTACATACGACTCTACTGATAAACTCTTATCTTGCACTTGACAAATGGTGGTGTGAAGACTGCCACCTTGATATCGCATGGCCTGTGCGGTTGATTTAAAGGACGCTGCCACTATCATGAAAAACCAGTTCGGTATAAAAAAATAAAAATTATTTTTTTATTAAAAAAATATTTTTTATAAATAATGAATAATGACAAATGTTGGTGTGAACAGTGCCTCCTAATTATCGCATGATCTGTGCAGTTAATATAAACTAACAATGCCACTATCATGAAAAACCAGTTCGGTAGAAAAAATAAGTAATTGATAATTTTTTCCATTAAGAAAATACTTTTAAAATAATGAGAAAATAAGAAAAATGCATAAACAATAGAAGACCTGCTCATTTAAGTTGAACTAGCCATGCCACAATTATGAAAAACCAGCTCAGTATAAGAAATTGCCTAGAGTAATAAAATAACTAATTGGAAAAAATCATTATTATTTTTCAATAATATCAATATTCTTAAGCAAATGAAAGATGAGATAAAATAAGATAAATGCCTTATCGGCACAAGGCCTGTACCTACATTTAAGTTAGCCACAATCACGTAATATATAGTAACAAAGTTTATTTTAAGTTTTAATCCGATATTAGGAATGAAAAATCAATTCTATATCTTATAAATGTGAAAAGATAAATTTAATTATAAAACTTGAATAAAATAAGACCTCAGCATGAAGTCCACGTACAAAATTGACTACAGACATAAACTTTCTGAGTAGAGATACTAAAGTTGCATTGAATATGCATTATATACACCAATAAATATATGCATATACCATTCATTAAAATAATGATTAAATATTAAATAAATTGTTATATAGGGTTCTTTATTATCGGTCAGTTTCACATTTTCGGTCATATAAGAAAAACGATATAATAATAATTATTTCACTAGGATTGGTTGAGTAAAAACAACCAACCCTGGGTTTAACCCGAGTGAAATAATTATTATAATATCGTTTTTTCTTATATGACCGAAGATGTGAAACTGACCGATAATAAAGAACTTAACCTTACTATTTAGTAAAGTACTCTAAGTAGCCTAATATAGCTAATTTATTTGTTCTCTTATATATAATTTCCATATAATCTCTACTGCAGATAAATAAATAAGATAACTCTAGCAAAAATAATATAATTCTATTGCATAAATTATCAACAGTTTAAATCTAGAAACCAGGAGAAGTGTTAAAGAAATTAATGTGATTATTATACACTAGTGATATAGAGGTGAACATAGTTAAATATCACATATTCACATAGTTAAATATCACATAGTTAAATATCACATAGTTAAATATCACATAGTCACATAGTTAAATATCACATAGTTAAATATCACATAGTTAAATATCACATAGTTAAATATCACATAGTTAAATATCACATAGTTAAATATCACATAGTTAAATATCACATAGTTAAATATCACATAGTTAAAAATCACATAGTTAAAAATCACATAGTTAAATATCACATAGTTAAATATCACATAGTTAAATATCACATAGTTAAATATCACATAGTTAAATATCACATAGTTAAATATCACATAGTTGAATATCACATAGTTAAATATCACATAGTTAAATATCACATAGTTAAATATCACATAGTTAAATATCACATAGTTAAATATCACATAGTTAAATATCACATAGTTAAATATCACATAGTTAAATATCACATAGTTAAATATCACATAGTTAAATATCACATAGTTAAATATCACATAGTTAAATATCACATAGTTAAATATCACATAGTTAAATATCACATAGTTAAATATCACATAGTTAAATATCACATAGTTAAATATCACATAGTTAAATATCACATAGTTAAATATCACATAGTTAAATATCACATAGTTAAATATCACATAGTTAAATATCACATAGTTAAATATCACATAGTTAAATATCACATAGTTAAATATCACATAGTTAAATATCACATAGTTAAATATCACATAGTTAAATATCACATAGTTAAATATCACATAGTTAAATATCACATAGTTAAATATCACATAGTTAAATATCACATAGTTAAATATCACATAGTTAAATATCACATAGTTAAATATCACATAGTTAAATATCACATAGTTAAATATCACATAGTTAAATATCACATAGTTAAATATCACATAGTTAAATATCACATAGTTAAATATCACATAGTTAAATATCACATAGTTAAATATCACATAGTTAAATATCACATAGTTAAATATCATATAGTTAAATATCACATAGTTAAATATCACATAGTTAAATATCACATAGTTAAATATCATATAGTTAAATATCACATAGTTAAATATCACATAGTTAAATATCACATAGTTAAATATCACATAGTTAAATATCACATAGTTAAATATCACATAGTTAAATATCACATAGTTAAATATCACATAGTTAAATATCACATAATCACACGGGTAAACCAAGTTACTTTTTTAGCCAATCAATTTATTATATAGGTTGCAGAGTGTTATAGGAGATAGCTTATCACTATAAATACTATCCATATGTGAAGACATGAAGAATTTATAGGGACTATAATTATCTAGGAGGAAGTTTTTATTATTATTTGAATCAAATATTAAATAGGTATTCCATAAACTGCGGATTGAGGAAAGTTCTGGATAAAAATGATCTAAAATGAACTGATATTCATTTAATGTGGTAAAATACACACTATAATAAAAAATATACAATCCTTTCATAATTAGTAAGATAAAATTCTATGTCTAATTCAATTTATTAAATGAGAGTACCATTAATGCCATTTTATTATTCAAAATTTCAGTCAAAAAAATAATTACAAACCACAATTATTGATAAATCGGAAGATAATAAATTCAAACATAAACCATAACCAGACCCTTAAGAACGGTAATGATAGATGTGATCGGTAATGATAGATGTGATCGGTAATGATAGATGTGATCGGTAATGATAGATGTGATCGGTAATGATAGATGTGATCGGTAATGATAGATGTGATCGGTAATGATAGATGTGATCGGTAATGATAGATGTGATCGGTAATGATAGATGTGATCGGTAATGATAAATGTGATCGGTAATGATAGATGTGATCGGTAATGATAGATGTGATCGGTAATGATAGATGTGATCGGTAATGATAGATGTGATCGGTAATGATAGATGTGATCGGTAATGATAGATGTGATCGGTAATGATAGATGTGATCGGTAATGATAGATGTGATCGGTAATGATAGATGTGATCGGTAATGATAGATGTGATCGGTAATGATAGATGTGATCGGTAATGATAGATGTGATCGGTAATGATAGATGTGATCGGTAATGATAAATGTGATCGGCAATGATAGATGTGCTCGAAAATGCTAGATCTGTTCGGTAATGATAAATGTGATTGGCAATGATAGATGTGATCGGTAATGATAGATGTGATCGGTAATGATAGATGTGATCGGTAATGATAGATGTGATCGGTAATGATAGATGTGATCGGTAATGATAGATGTGATCGGTAATGATAGATGTGATCGGTAATGATAGATGTGATCGGTAATGATAGATGTGTTCGGTAATGATAGATGTGATCGGTAATGATAGATGTGATCGGTAATGATAGATGTGATCGGTAATGATAGATGTGATCAGTAATGATAGATGTGATCGGTAATGATAGATGTGATCGGTAATGATAGATGTGATCGGTAATGATAGATGTGATCGGTAATGATAGATCTGATCGGTAATGATAGATCTGATCTGTAATGATAGATCAGTTCGGCAATGATAGATCTGATCGCCAATGATAGATCAGTTCGGTAATGATAGATCTGTTCGGTAATGATATATCTGATCGGCAATGATAGATCTGTTCGGTAATGATAGAGGTGATCGGTAATGATAGATGTGATCGGTAATGATAGATGTGATCGGTAATGATAGAGGTGATCGGTAATGATAGATGTGATCGGTAATGATAGATGTGATCGGTAATGATAAATGTGATCGGCAATGATAGATGTGCTCGAAAATGCTAGATCTGTTCGGTAATGATAAATGTGATTGGCAATGATAGATGTGATCGGTAATGATAGATGTGATCGGTAATGATAGATGTGATCGGTAATGATAGATGTGATCGGTAATGATAGATGTGATCGGTAATGATAGATGTGATCGGTAATGATAGATGTGATCGGTAATGATAGATGTGATCGGTAATGATAGATGTGTTCGGTAATGATAGATGTGATCGGTAATGATAGATGTGATCGGTAATGATAGATGTGATCGGTAATGATAGATGTGATCAGTAATGATAGATGTGATCGGTAATGATAGATGTGATCGGTAATGATAGATGTGATCGGTAATGATAGATGTGATCGGTAATGATAGATCTGATCGGTAATGATAGATCTGATCTGTAATGATAGATCAGTTCGGCAATGATAGATCTGATCGCCAATGATAGATCAGTTCGGTAATGATAGATCTGTTCGGTAATGATATATCTGATCGGCAATGATAGATCTGTTCGGTAATGATAGAGGTGATCGGTAATGATAGATGTGATCGGTAATGATAGATGTGATCGGTAATGATAGATGTGATCGGTAATGATAGATGTGATCGGTAATGATAGATGTGATCGGTAATGATAGATGTGATCGGTAATGATAGATGTGATCGGTAATGATAGATGTGATCGGTAATGATAGATCTGATCGGTAATGATAGATGTGATCGGTAATGATATATGTGATCGGTAATGATAGATGTGATCGGTAATGATAGATGTGATCGGTAATGATAGATGTGATCGATAATGATAGATCTGTTCGGTAATGATAGATCAGTTCGGCAATGATAGATCTGATCGTCAATGATAGATCAGTTCGGCAATGATAGATCTGTTCGGTAATGATAGATCTGATCGGCAATGATAGATCTGTTCGGTAATGATAGATCTGTTCGGCAATGATAGATCTGTTCGGCAATGATAGATATGTTCGGTAATGATAGATCAGATTGGCAATGATAGATCTGTTCGGCAATGATAGATCTGTTCGGTAATGATAGATCAGTTCGGCAATGATAGATCTGTTCGGCAATGATAGATATGATCGGTAATGATAGATCAGATCGGCAATGCAGTCACTACCCTTGTACACAGTAATCCCTTTCTTCGAATGAGTCACAGAGTGTTTCTTTTTTTGGGTGTTTGCCATAATAGTGATGACGTCAGAGCTAATGTTTGAGACGTGATGGGAAATTTCCGGTGTGGGAGAGCGAGGGAAATGAGGGCAAGAGAAATGGGAAAAAAGAGGGAGGGGATTAAGAGGGATGGGAAGTGAAGGGGATTAAAAGTAAAAGGAATTGAAAGAGATTAAAAGTGGAGGGGATTAAAAATGAAAGGAATTGAAAGAGATTAAAAGTGGAGGGGATTAAAAATGAAAGGAAGTGAAAGAGATTAAAAGTGGAAGGGATTAAAAATTAAAGGAATTGAAAGAGATTAAAAGTGGAGGGGATTAAAAGTGAAAGGAAGTGAAGGAGATTAAAAGTGAGAAGTGAAGGGGATTAAAATGAAGAGAAGTGAAAGAGATTAAAAAAGACGGAACCAAGTGCCAAAATAATATCACATCTTGTAATGCGGTTAATTCCTTATTTTCAGGTCACGTGACTGGCAATCTGGCGTCAGTTCCATAGAGCAATGATATAACTGAAACAAAATAAGGTTTTGCACCGTCCTGCAATCACTGCAACACTATCTCTATTTAGTAAATATCATAACTCTATAGGTAGAACAAATGGGATAAAAAAGGAGAGGAATAAGAAATAGAAAATAATAGAAAGTAAATGGATTAAAGGGATGATAGAAATAGTGATGGCAAGAAAAGGTATGGGGATTAAAGAAGATTAATTCTAATGGAAACAGAGGATTAAAACTGACGTGGTACTGATGCAGTAAAATAATAACATAAGATGAATTCAGAATAATGGAAAACAAGCGATATAATAACAATTATAGGATAAAATCTAAAGAACAAATTGAGAGTGAAACTTTAATAGATGAAAAGATAACAAAATTTGATAAGAGAAACTGATAAATATTTATTATATTAAATTATTATATTACTAAAATAGTTCCAAAGTTTCCTTCTTTAGTTATTTAATGATGCGAATCGTTTTCAGGAGAATTTCAAAATGATTTCGAATTTTGAAAATAAAATCTTATATAAAAATCTTATATCAGTGTTAATATTTCCAATAAGTTTCACAAGGTTTACCCATTGTTAAGGGCCGTACACACGTAGGGTTTTTTAAGTCTTTCCACCAGACTTTTTGCTAAGCTCCTCCTACTTTTTCAACGAGAATATAAGAAAAAACACTATATCATCAGTTGGTATCATGGATACCAACTGAAATAAATTACAATTATATCGTTTTTTCTTATATTCTCGTGGAAAAAGTAGGAGGAGCTTAGCAAAAAGTCTGGTGCAAAGACTTAAAAAAACCCTACGTGTGTACGGCCCTTTAGGCTTATACGTCCACAGTGTCACATGCTTCAGATGAATAGCAAGTTAATTTGAAAAGTTACGCCACCAGCTTGCTAGCTCTGCTGGATAAGCTTGTCATATCTAGGGTTCAAGGTACCTACCTAGATAGTAATGGTACCAAGAGACTCCATCACCTAGAAATTCGTGGTAGGTACCAAGATATTATTCGTAGCTAGAAATCTATGGTATTAAAATTCTTGGTACTTAGAGAATCATGGAACCTAGATATTCAATAAACTAGAAGATATGGTATCAAGAAACTTGATCTTGGTACCTAGAAATTCAAGAAACTAGAAGATATGGTACCAGGAAACTCGATCTTGGTAGATAGAAATTTGTGGAATCTAAATTATTGGTACCTAGATATTTGAGAACCTAGCAAGCTGTAGTACCAAGAAAATAACAGTACAATGAAGCTCCTACCTAGATAGTAATACCTAGAATTTGATGGTAATTTGAAATTCATAGTATAGTAATGGGGTAAGTTAGGAATTATCGGTCAATTTCACTTTTTCGGTCATATGAGAAAAAACTATATAATAATGATTATTCAATTTGAACTGGTATCCATGATACCTGCAGGTATCATGGATACCAATTCAAATAGAAAATATATAACACTTGTATCCTATCGTTTTTTTTTCTTATTTAACCGAATATCGGAATATGTGAAACCGAACGATAATTTGTAACTTGCCTAAGCCGAATAATGACAAATTATAATATTAGTTTTTATTGGTTTTATTTAAATTGCAATACAATAAGTTATAGCAGGGTAGTTTCACCTTAATCTCCTATTGCCCCACCATAACTTGCGCTGTTACCATTATTGGAGATCACCAATTTTAGGTACGGTTATCTAAATATATTGACCTGATCCTATATAAATAGTTTTTTTATTTGTTTTATTTAATAAGTTCGGTAATAATATTATAGTAATAATATATTTTAGCATCTACTTCAATTTGACACCTTCACAGAAAAAATAATTATTTTTCAACTTTAAGCTCATAACTACAAAAATGCTACTTTTCAGGAGAGGCATTTTAGTACCTGTAATGTAGGTACATTTAATGGTACATCGTTAGGACATTTAGCCTCTCTAGCGGTACATTCAACAGCTACAATGATGAAGCTTTAACCAAAATAATCAGTATTTAAAGATTCCTATGTCTACAAGGATAACTCGAAAATACATTTTTTGTGTTTATGACGTTGTTCTTGCAAATGAGCGATTTATAAATTTATAATTATCAATAATGAGAATACAACACACAAATTTTTTTTAAAAAATACAATAAATATTTATTACTAATAATAACACTATATTTACACTCACCTCGTAAGTAATTGGCTGAGGCAGTAGCCAATAGGAAGAGAGCTACCAACACACGTGACCTCATGGCTAAAAACATCTGAAAAAAAAATAAAAAAAATTGGTTTAAATATATTTTCTATATACATTATTTACTAAACATATTTTTTCTATGATTTTTTTCTCTAATAATTATTATTTTCAATATATTTTCTGTATAAAAGACATAGGTATTTAAAAAATTCTTCCATACAGAATAAAATTCTTTTAATAAAAATATCTTTATATCTTTATAAGATAAAGTATCATTTACCAAAAGTGAATTAAATACCTGATAAAAAATTGAATAGGAACTCTTTTATTTTTTATTCCAGTGTTCTTTTCACTATAAATACATTTTGATGCTCATATTTTGATTTTATTTTTCAATAATAATATACTGACATTTTCTCGTTATTTAATTCACATCTCGCAAATGTCCCTTTTGAACATACAAGTTATTTTGACATAATGGTATTTAGTTTATCTAAACGGGTTCTAAAATGATCTAAATACTTTCCTTATATCTTAGTGAAGAATTATCTAAGATATCTAATAAATTTAGAAGCAATCTAAACTATTTGACCGGTACAGTGGAATCTGGTCGATGATGTGAAACGCACCCTACAATATTTTATTGATAGACATTTAAAGTTAGTTATTTAACTGAATTTTAATTAATTAATTTAATTAATTAATCAATTTAAATTAATTTTTATATCGAATTTTTACTTGTGCTATTAATAATTATATTAAAGATAAAAACAAATAATGATAAAATTTTAAACACGAGAACCATTGAAATTGAAATTAGAATATTTTATTTTTCAAATGCCATATCCAGTACATTAAGCCAATACATGACATCTTTACCAGTACATTAAGCCAATACATGACATCTTTACCAGTACAATAAGCCAATACATGACATCTTTACCAGTACAATAAGCCAATACATGACATCTTTACCAGTACAATAAGCCAATACATGACATCTTTACCAGTACAATAAGCCAATACATGACATCTTTACCAGTACAATAAGCCAATACATGACATCTTTACCAGTACAATAAGCCAATACATGACATCTTTACCAGTACAATAAGCCAATACATGACATCTTTACCAGTACGTTTTCCCAATACATGACATCTTTACAAACCAATACATGACATCTTTACCAGTACAATATGCCAATACATGACATCTTTACAAACCAATACATGACATCTTTACAAACCAATACATCATTCCTATATATAGTACGTTTACCAGTACAATATGCCAATACATGACATCTCTACCAAGCAGGCCCATGTCTATTTCTCTTTACATGTCATATCTCCCCTAACATGTCAATCAGAATCAGTTGAGTAAGAATTTACATATAATTCTATGTCATTATTGCATCACTGCCTGTAAAATAGATATAGTCAATATTACACATAGTGTACCATGTTTGAATGTCACTTATACTTCAACATCTTCTTACCAAATTAATAACACTTAATAGGATATCAAAGAATAAATAAATAGGCGACACTCTTATCGGTTAATAGTATGTTGTTTCCTGTAATTATTGTTATTATTTTGTATAAGATATAATGTATACAATCTATTTTCATGTAGCTGGAACTTAGGGACATTTTAGATACATAGGGTAAGGTAGAAGTTAATAGACAGTTCCACGTTTTCGATCGTTAAGGATATTATCAAAAAATACTATTTATACTATATATAAATTAAATGAATATTTAGTAAAAATAATATTTTTTTTTTTCAGTAAGTAACTATTCAAAAAAAAACATCAACCTATATTAATTGATTAATATCGAAACTGTGGAACTCTCTGGTAACTCGAAAATTTCAGAGTATAGATCATTCAAAAAATAATATGGTCACTAAATTTCAGCAATTTTGCCAGGAGGTCATCAATCCAGGCAAAACTATTCATACAAGCTAATATTTAGTTATTTTCAAGACTGTAAGTGTATGCATTCGAGACAGTATTCCGGTTCTGAAGAAGATTGTAAACATGTACTGTTGATTTCCGGGCACATGTATTGCTATATGTGACGTACATGTAAGGATAAATACCAGGTACATGTACGGATGTATATCAGGTACATGTAAGGATGTATACCAGGTACATGTAACGCCTGTACTATGGGAACATGTAAGACTGTATTCCGGGAACATGTAAGACTGTATTCCGGGAACATGTGAGGCTGTATTCCGAGAATATGTAAGGCTGTATTCCGGGAACATGTAAGGCTGTATACCAGGTAGCTACATGTAACGCCTGTATTCCGGGAACATTTATGGCTATATTACGGGCAACTACATGGCTATTTCCGGGCACACTTAAAGTTACTACAGTTACATACAGGGTTATTTCCGGGAACATGTAGGATTATTTTCGGTCACATGTGAGTTCATTACCGGGCACAAACAGGGTTATTTCCGGGAAGTTGCGAATATATAGGATTATACCCGGGCACATACAGGGTTATTCCCGGGCACATGTAGGGTTATGTTCGAGCCCATGTAAGTCTATTTCCGGGTTATGTTCAGACCCACACTATATTCAGCAAATCACTCTGAACAAAAAATCTCAGCCAATAAATTGTGACAAGAAATCAAGTTGATTTGTAGTGCAATGGAAGATTCTAAGTGCTGAACTGGCTGCTAAGATGACGTCCATTTACATACACTATTGGGCTTAGTGTTGGGTGGTCCATGCATAGAAACTGGTCACTTTTCATTGCAGTACATTAGAGGACCCATACCGAGGTTCTACTCTTTTAAAAGAATTAGATAAAGTAAGATCCTTACACCTGTATTTATGTGGGACTTCATTTTATGTGACTACATTAGCAATGATATTACAATAAATTCAGTCGAGGAAAATATTGCATGACTACATATATAACTCTACTGAAGTAACTCTTATGTAAGAAAAATCTAAAGGGATATTCCAGGCCGAGTTCAACAAATACTAGCACAAATATTGCAATTCCGGGCTCCGTAAGTATATTTCGGGTATATTTCGTTTTCAATTTTGACGCACATTGTCCTATTCCGGGTGCTTCATTTTTATTCCGGGCAGATTTTGTTTACTATAGTAGATCATAATTCGCTATTATGGATTCCGAATCTCTATACCGAATACCGTATGATTATTCCAGTCAGAATTTGTAAACTAGTAGTTCATAATTCGGCATACCGGATACCGTATTATTATTCCGAGCAGAATTTCTAAACTAGAAGTTCATAATTATCTGTACCGGATACCGTATGAATATTCCGGTCAGAATTTGTATACTAGTAGCTCGTAATTTGCTATACCGGATACCGTATGAATATTCCAGTCCGACTGCGTCGACTATAACAGCTCCACCACCCTTTACAACATATCAAACCAACTCCTGGTCATGTAGTTACTCCGTGCTCCAGCACTCTACTCCAACACATCAAACCAACTCCTAGTCATGTAGTTACTCCGTGCTCCAGAACTCTACTCCAACACATCAAACCAACTCTTCTTGGTGTAGTTACTCCGTGCTCCAGCACTCTATTCCAACTCCTCGCCGTGTAGTTACTCCGTGTCGACAGTTTCAGACGAGTCTGGAGCAGGATATTATCGAAAGCAGATGGCCTGAAATTCCCTGAATTGACGTGCCCTTTTAGCCTCTCCTTTTTACTCAATCTTTCTCAATTAGAGCTATAAACAAAGGGGTACTAGATAATGTCAGAGTGCGAGTTTGTACAGTAGTGCTTTAATAAAGGAACTAAATTGTGTCTTTACAGGCTTAATTAAAACATGAACTTATATTAATATACACTAATAATTTAAGAAAATTAAATCCCATTATGTAATTAATTTTTACCAAACCAAAATAAGAAGTAATTATCACTAATGATTTTAAAACTAATGTATCACTTATTAATCCGCAAAGTAATATTCAAGTTGATGCCTGGATATAATAACGCATATCATATTAACCAAAATTAACTTGCATCAATGCTTTTCTTAACGAGTATATATGTATATAATATTATTAATATACAAAAAAATAATAGCTATAATGAACTGATATATATCTTCCTCGTCGTTCATTTCTTGACCTATCTGAAGAATGTTATAATTTACATAATAATAATAACGAGGCCTCAAGAAGACGAGTCTGGTGTATCATGGATACAATACATGTACAGCTCGTATCATGGATACAACACATGTAAAGCTCGTACCATGGATACAATACTGTACAGATGGTATCATGGACACAATATTGTACAGATGGTATCATGGATATAATACATGTATAGATTGTATCATGGATACAATAAATTTATAGTTCGTATCATAGATACAATACATGTGCAGATGGTATCATGGATACATTACATGTACAAATCGTATCATGGATACAATACCTTAAAGACTATAGATCGTAGCATGGATACAACACATGTACAGCTCCTACCATGGATACAATACTGTACAGCTCGTATCATGGATACAATATTGTATAGTTGGTTTCATGGGCTACATTAAAAAATAACGAACCAAATAATAATTAGTCATGCAAATTACCTTAATAATTACATGGCTTAGAGTAAATCATACAAATGATATGACAAAAGACCGTGGATTATCATAGTGCAGAATAAATGAATCCATGCCTAAATCTATAATTATAATACGGATTAACTAAATCCACAGGACATCACAGTGTGAAGAGTGATGCTGTACTATTGTAACAGACTGTACAGGCTGAAAACCTTCACTTGTCCCATTAATTAGTTAATATAATAAATAAGCCGCTAATAGGATAATAAATCATAGTTTGAACGAGCAACACTGCCCTCGATATAGGTACATGGTATGTATTAGCATAATAACTTAAGAATGTGTATATGAATTGCTATATTGAATAATAGCATGTTCAAGTTTAAGGTCAATTGATTAATTTGTAAGATTGAAAATATCTATATTTTTAGAATAAGTTATTGAAATTCAGTATATTAAACATTGATTGAAAAAAAAAGAATTGCATTAATTGAGATACCATAAAAATAACACAATCTGTTATCCCATCAAGATAAACAATTGGTATGAAAATGTTAATAAAAAATGAATTTTATATTAAATGCAGCTTTCTATTTCCAAATCTTACAAATCTGTAATCGTGTACCCAGATCAATTTTAAGCATTAATGATAAATAAATAAATGAATGCCGGATAAAATATAACTTTCCTCAAATTTACGAAGGTAATAATAGCAAAGTTTCTTTTTGGAAATGTGAAATTAGTAAACTCATTATATATTCATTTCAAATTCTAATTTATCAGACGATTTCACATTTTCGAACATATAAATATAATATTTCTATATCTATTAAAAATCATCTTATATATGATCGAACATATGGAACAGTTCAATAACTGTTAACTTACCCTACATAGAATAGCGAGTGGAAATAAATAATTTCCTCGAGTAGTTGGTTTACACTCTAACTAACTCTATTAAACAATGCGTTCAAATGGTCTTAACGATAGCATTCGCGATTCCTTAGCGTTAGTACATTATCTATATACTGCATAGCACCTATCTATATGTAAATGACCTGCACACTCTATGTAATAGTCTACATATGCTAAAAATATGAATGGGTACTTATCCCGCCAAAAGTTTGGCAACATTATTCCGGGGATTAGGGAGCTTAGCAGAGTAAACAGAGCTATACACCGTGAATATTATACACAGAAATGCATTTGTATAATTAACACTACCAAGCAGTCGATTTGACGTGGTTTCTAGGGTAAGTTCCGAATTATCGGTCTGTACTACATCTTCGAATATTTTAAAAAGCGATATAAAAATTGTTATTATTACACAGTGCTATCTAATACTTCTGCAAACCCGGGTTTGCAGAAGTATTAGATAGCACTGTGTAATAATAACAATTTTTATACTACCTACAAGCTAAATTACAAAAAAATTACCATTGGAAACAACATGAAATAATTTCGTGATATGAATATTTATATTTCAAAGTTAAATGTTTTTAAATGAAATAATTTACCTACCTATATCAAGCATGGACAAATTTCAGAGATAATGTTATTAAAAATTCAAATCCCTTAATGGAATTAAGGCACTGAACCAACAGAATATTAAATTTAAATTTTATATATACTTCATATGTGTGTATGCATATGCCGAAATAGACATGCATGCTTTTAATGCCTTTTTTCGAAAGAAGCATGTTGATGTTGATGAAAAATGAAGTTTTTTAAATCATCTTTTGATAACTCGACAAAATAGGGAAAAAGTGTTTGGAAATAATGGTTTAATGAGAAATCATTTCCAAAAAACTTGATAAAATAGCCTGGTATAAAAATTTTTCCAAAATATGAAAAATCTTTTTTTGTATATAAATGATACATAGAAGTGTATATTAAATTACACATTAGAAGAATTTTCAAAAAAGTGTTAAAAAGAATAAGAAATGGAATGGACACCGAAACATTATTCAAAAACTCACATATATTGAATAATTATTTTTAAAGTATACCTATGATGAAATCCTGGATATACATTTTGATGCAAGTTGAAATAAAAATTGTAATCCAATTAGTTGAATTTTAGCTCGATAGAAGTCAGAGGCTGGTACAGATATATCTGTTCTGTATGGTTGGTAAGCTCTACATTTTAGAAAAAACCTACAACCGAATCTGAAAATAAATTTTACCCGAAAATGTTCACTATGAATAATTGTATCAAAAAAGTCTTTATGCATTGAAAAATTTATAAATGAATACATAGTAGAACTCCTCTATAGTGAATGTAGTGTCCTGAGTAAGGAAGTAGCCTGTATAGTGAACAAATTTTCTTTAGTCTGCCATGAATGGCCATCAGTTTTAGAAAAACTGATGGCATTTTACGGCAAACTAATAGGAATTTGTTCACTATACAGGCTACTTCGTTACTAAGGACACTACATTCACTATACAGGATTTCATGTCACTTATTGACTTGAAAAAGATTTAAATTCCACGAACTTCTGACCTTTTACAGCAACTTCTTAACTTATGACAATGTCTAAAATAACTTTGGATAGACAAATAAATCATCATTACGAACAAAATTAGAAAAAAGTTTAAACTCTATCATCTTCACTTAATTTTCAGTACTATAAGGCCTATTTCAAACGAATTTTTTATACCTGAGACCGAATTTTCCGATTCCGAATTTTCCGCTCAAATCTCATGCTAAATAAATGTCAAAACAAGTCAAAATTACTAATGTTACGTATCATTTTTCAACGGTTAATGATGTTATCCGCTTTTAATAAATAAACTACACATTTTAGTACTCATAATGTCAACCTTTTCTATTATTGTTCTTTAATAACACCATTAAGAACTGGGACCGATTTTTCCAAGACTGAATTTTCCAAGACCGAATTTTCCGAGACCGAATTTTCCGAGACCGAATTTTCCAAGACCGAATTTTCCAAGACCGAATTTTCCGAGACCGAATTTTCCAAGACCGAATTTTCCAAGACCGAATTTTCCGAGACCGAATTTTCCAAGACCGAATTTTCCAAGACCGAATTTTCCAAGACCGAAGTTTCCTAGAACCATAAAAGATGTCTAATACTTAATGTTCTACTTGATGATGCATGCTTTCAAATTGAAATAGACTTTACTGATGGCATAATCAATCTTCCAAAGATATGCACACTAGAAAAACGAAGATACTAAAAGACCGAAACACGAAGCAACGTATTGGGTATTCTGAATTTTATATGAAAAAATCGATCGATCTTCATTATCTCCTGAATAGAATTATTGATATAATGTTCCGACATTTTTCGTTCCTTAGTTACAAAATCTCACAAATATAACATTATTAATATAAATTTCCGAATTTTATCGTAAACTTTAGTTATAAAATCTCGCAAATATCTGTAACATTATTAATATTAATTTCCGAATTTTTTCGTAAACTTTAGTCACAACATCTCGCAAATATAACATGTAAAAACATTCTCATTATATCAGAAAATGTGGTAACATCCGACTTGTATCGTATTATCGAATGATTTTTCACTCGACTGAATTTTTCATTGGTATCTGACTTTGATATGTGACAGTGTACCGTAGATAAAACACATCGAATGGAGCTGTACACAATGATATATTCTTCCAAATAAACTCTATATTATTATGACAGTTATTGAGAACATTTATTTAGTAAAAATATTAGAAAGAAAAACATTTTATTTCTATTTTAGAGGATAATAAATACTTAAAAAACATAAAAAGCACTAATGTATTTATATATTATCAATTCATATTGTAGCACAAGGAAATAGCAACATTGTTATTAATTTTCAAAAATGTTGTCACATGTTAAAAAGACATTTTTAACATGTCTTATTGCTATGTTAACGAAATACAAAACTTTGTATATTTCAACTAATAATGATTAACATGATTAACAACTAATTTGGACATTTTTTATTAGGCATAAAATCGAAAAAATAAAACCAGCGAATTATAAATCTCTGTATAAATAGTAAAAAGATAACAAAATATCAAAAAATTAATTGGGAGAAGAATACTAAAAAATTGACTTAACAAAAATATTTAATTTTTATTATTATTCTTTATACGCGATGGATACAAAATATTGATATTTTTTAACACTATTGAACAGATTATTAATAAAGGGTGTAAAACATCATTCTTTACAGTTGAATTAGTACTATAGAGTACAAACTTAATACTGTTCTATTTTCTACGGTTATACATACTAAGTGTAACACATTTCTTTCCTTTCAGTTGAATTAGTACTATAGAGACTATATATAGTACTAACTTAATACTTTTTTATTTTCTACGATAGTAAATGCTGTTAAACGTGTCTATCTATCCAGTTGAGTACAAACTTAATTCTGTTTTATCTTCCACGATTATTAATTAATAGTATAAAACATGTATCTTTTCAGGTGAAATAGTACTATAGAGTACAAACTTAATGCTGTTTTATTTTCTACGATTATAAATAAAGAGTCCAAAACATCTATTTTTCATATGAATTAGCAATAGAGAGTACTACTCTAATATAGAGTACTCCTACTCTAGAGTACTACTACAATAGAGAGTACTCCTACAACCAATAGAGTACTACTACAACAATCTAGTTTCCCCTGCCTCATTTAAAGCACACAAATATTATGGTAACGAAATGGGCCATAACAATAACAGATAGAGCTTGTTAGTTACTTTGTAACACAAATGAGGTGCGTTACACCACGTGTGTACGGACTTCAATAAATGATAGAGTACAGTATAACTCCGCTATATAATGAAATCATGTAAAGTGAACGTAGTGTCCTGAGTAAGGAAGTAGCCTGTATAGTGAACTAATGTACTGTAATCTCACTAATCTTTATCATCGAAAATTAAAGAAATGTTAGGCTTAAATGGATGATTGTTATATTTTTTAAATATGAAAGAAAATTTAAAGAAAAAATAATGAAAATTGAATACGAATAACATGGTACCAAGTAATATTCCATACAGAAATACTATAATTATTCCATCATCTTGAATTATCGTTCCTAGCAATAGTGAAATATAGACTAGCACACAAAAAACAGGACAGATTTGTCAATAGCAGATACTACTAGACAAACAGTCACTGTGATGATGTACTATCAGAGAAAAGAGTCACTGTGATGATGTACTGTCAGAGAAAAGAGTCACTGTGATGATGTACTATCAGAGAAAAGAGTCACTGTGATGGTGTACTATCAGAGAAAAGAGTCACTGTGATGATGTACTGTCAGAGAAAAGAGTCACTGTGATGATGTACTATCAGAGAAAAGAGTCACTGTGATGATGTACTATCAGAGAAAAGAGTCACTGTGATGATGTACTATCAGAGAAAAGAGTCACTGTGATGATGTACTATCAGAGAAAAGAGTCACTGTGATGATGTACTATCAGAGAAAAGAGTCACTGTGATGATGTACTATCAGAGAAAAGAGTCACTGTGATGATGTACTATCAGAGAAAAGAGTCACTGTGATGATTACTATCAGAGAAAAGAGTCACTGTTATGATGTACTATCAGAGAAAAGAGTCACTGCGATGATTACTATCAGAGAAAAGAGTCACTGTTATGATGTACTATCAGAGAAAAGAGTCACTGCATTATACTAATTTAAAAAATGAAAATTTTCAAATTTCTATCATTTTCAAATCATACAAATTTATCGTAATGTACCAAGATCAATATTTAAAATATACAAACATTACATTTACCTAGGTTTCTTTTTTTGAAATGTGATATTAGTGAGTAAATTGTGAATAGAAATCATCCTTGTTAGGTTTTCTTTGACTGTACCTGACAGAAAAGACGGATTGTTCAATACTTTGAGGTACGGATCAAAGCAACCTTCTTTGAGTTAATAAAATGCTAACAAGAGTATTATTTCAAACAAATATTGAAGAGACTGGTAGAGTAAATTTGAATATAATATTAAATCAAATTACCTAATTAATAATCATCATTTTGTTTGAGATAGATACTGTTTTTTAGTTATAAACGACATCGCAAATTGAAAACCCGGAAATTATTAGTGTAAGTTCCGAGTTATCGACTTGTTACATATATTCGATCATAAAACAAAAGATTATATAATAATTAGCTTTTACAATAATTGGTATCCGTGATGCCTGCAGGTATCAGGGATACGTCCCTATTTGTGTTTACTAATTAATTAATTGGTCGATTCATATTTCAATTGAAAATATTTTATTTTATTTTTAATCAATTACAACAAAGAAACCGTTTGATTTCTACAAAATTCATCAAAATAAAATACATTCAATCTATACATAAATGAAATAAATTAACCCACATCATTTCAATAACAAATACAAACAAAAACAAAAGGGCGAATTGTTACTGAACAATAACTGTTACCAAACAATTGCAAAATAAGTTCTAGACAACGATATCTAATTATGCTAACTATTCATTAAAAATCCAATAAAAACATATAAATATAAAACAAATATTAAAATAACAAAATAATTATTAGGAGGAAAATAAATAAGTTATGTAAATAAATAGAAGTGCATAAATTATATTATAATCCTAGATTGTTTTCCTATTATATGATGTCCATAAGCCTGCAGGTATAACAAATAAAAGATACATTTATTTTTCTTATGCATATGATCGAAGAAAATACTTAGTAAATAATAGATCGAGTAAATAATTCCTATATATAAATTTAGAAATGATTAAAATTGTAGGAAAAAATATTTCTTCAGAATTCCAATTAAATAAGACTGAGTAACCAAAATACATTTATTTAAAATAAAATAAACAGCAAATAAAAAGTATACTATAGATTGCATTCTTCTGGAAATTATAAAAATATATATACTTATAAATAAAGTATCTACTATCTACATACTTATTTTAAAAGAAAAGTACAATAACAATAATTAATTTTCCCTTTCAGTAAAACTGTATTACACATGTTGTACATATATTTAAACATTTTACATATATACATGCTCATATGTACATGCATTTTACATACGTACATGCTCAGCCATTACAGAACATAAGGAAATATATTTCACGCTACTTGCATTAAATTTAAAGGAAAGAGAAACAATGTATTTTGAATTAAAGAAACACATCACAGGTAATAAAGTTATTGGGTAACGTTGTCCTAATATTGTTACAACATTGCCAACATTGTTACTATATTGCCAATATTGTTATAACATTGCCAACATTGTTACTATATTGCTGATATTATTACAACATTGCCAACATTGTTACAACGTTGCCTATATTGTTACAATATTGCCAATATTGTTACAACATTTTCAATATTGTTACAGCATCACAAATATTGTTACAACATTAACAATGTTCTAACAATATTGGCAATATTGTTACAACATTGGCAATATTGTTACAACATTGTTACCTAAGATCTATCACTTCTTTTCAACATAAATTCACAAGACGTATTCCGAACTGGAAATATATCTTATTCCACTTTCCGAATTCTATTTTTAAATCTATGATATAACAATATTCGAATTGAATTTCTTACAAGTAAAACACAGGTAAAACTTACACATACATTATTTCGCCATAAAGGTGAATATATATAAGCGGCAAACATTTCATAAAAACACTAAGAAACACGTGAAAAACATAAACGTGGGAGTTTATACAGCCAATTAGGCATAGAAAAATATTAATCATGTTCAATTAGTATTATTTTTTTTTTGTTATTATAATAAATCGATATGAAAAGAAAAATTTGAAATCAGATGTATAGAATCAGTATATATATAATAATTAGTTTAATTTCGTACTAGTTTGATTTAATAATTAATAAAAAATAATCAGTTTAATTTCATATTAGTTAGATTTAATATTAAATTAATAATATTTTAATTTCTTACCATTATGAAAATTATAATAATATGAAAAAAAAAATACGTATAAAAATAATTTAAGTAGCTAGCTATAATTACCCTCATATATGAGTAACATGTGAACGGAGAATAAAGGTCAAGCGGACATAGAGAGTAGTGGAGGGGTTCCCTCTAGATATGGCAACGCATCAGAGGGAAAAGCCTTTGTGTTGTCTGTCTAGTAAACAAGGCAGGGGATTTACACCTGAGTCTTATTCTGCAGGTGTGTGTTTACACCTTCACTAATTAGATGTGGTACTATCGGATAAAGAAATAACTGACCCACCCACTTGGAAATAATATCTCGTGTTCATAGACAATTGTAGTATATGATTTTGATAATCAAGTCAAAAATTACTAATGAAAAAAAAGTTGATCAATGGTATTTTTTTATATGATAGAACCTACACATGTATAAAAAGGTTAGCCAAACTACGTCAGGTGAACAGTCTGACGCTAACGGATATGCATCTATTATGTTTTTACATAGCAATTTTAAGTGTATTGTTATTAATAATTATATAAAATGCATACTATGGAAAACATTTCAAAATATACAAAATAATAAAAATGATGAAAAATCGAATTAGTATTATAAAAAAAAATTATTACATATTCAAAACAAATTTCGCTGCTTATTAATATTATAATCTAATTATCACATCAGCACTTAATCAATTATAATCTTTAATAAACATATTAGTACCTCATTAATTATATCCTTTAATTAAGATATCAGTACCTCATTAATTATATCCTTTAATTAACATATTAATTATATCCTTTAATTAAGATATCAGTTGCTAATTTTCTGCTTTCATCGCATATAAATAATCTGACAGTGTAAACACAGACGAATAAAATGTGCTTTCAAAAAGAACGGCCAGCACTAATATTTACATGAATTAATTATCTTACGGACCAGACATGTGTTTTTACATAGAATATCAGTAGACGTTAAAGTATAACTATATATCCATATCACTATGTATTTACATGATACTATACACTGTATACAAACCTCATAAAATAAACATTTCATTTTTTACATATAGTGTTGATAAAAAGGCGATGTTTATTATAATTATTATTGCCTTCGTTAACTTGTTATTAATAATTGAAGAAACTGTTAATGCTCGGGAAGATCAGTTTTATGATTAGAAATATATTTGATGTCAATATTTAAAAAAATTCTTATGATCGTTAGTTTTCTCCGTAGACTTTTCATAATTAAAACAAAATTAGGTATCAACCTGATAGCATAGTTTGTAATTTGTTTGCCTTGCTGATAAGGATATCCCATTTAAGAAGGATTTATTCCTGGGACATTAAGGGAATTCCCAACCAAGGATTAATTCCTGGGACATTCCCTTTAATCTTCCTGGAATAAATCCTTGTTGCCTGTGTTCCTCAAGAAATCATATGCGGATTAGGTTAAAACTTCAGATCCCATGAGATCAATTTATGCACCCAATCCACCACCAGCGTCCCCTGGTGTCAGGACTTCAAAAGGATGTAGTGGCCAAAAGTTCCAACTCTTCACTCATTTTTAATTCATGAGGCAGTCTGTTTGTTAATTAATTTGCGGTGCAAAAATCGCCGTCCCAAAAGTTGGAGCCGAAATTGTGTGAGGCGCGGAGAAAAAACCGCGTCAGAATCGAGAGTCGAAGTGCTCTCGCAAAAAATAAAATAAATTACACAGGAGACTGAAACAAGCAACAAAATGTTACCTAATTAGAAACATGTTGAAATTAAAACAAATGGAGAAATTAAAATAAATGGTAAAATAATGACAAATGGAATAATTAAAAGAAATGGAGCAATTGAAATGAATAGAAATATATTAAATTAAGAGAGAAAATTCCATCGTGACAAGATGAATAAAATATGCTAAAATACTAATTAAATCAGTGGAGATTTAACCATATCACTGACGTCAAATTAAGTACAAGGGACTGGAAGAAGCAGTCAGGCTGAAGTTATGATAAAATAACTAGCAGTATGTCAGTTCAAAGAGTTAACGTAGGAGTTCATTAAATAAAGTTGGCACAATCAGCAGGCTCTGAAAAAGTTAGATAATTTAATTCCGGCTACAGTAAAAAGAATAATGTAAAACAGCCTAAATGTTAATATTAGATACTTTTAAACATATTTTGAATCGGGTTTTAACATGTTGAAACAACTTAACATGTTCACCGCGATGTGTACCATATATGGTACACGCATCAAAATATATAGAGCTTAAATTAGATGTATATCAGTTTATATTAGAAATTTTAATGAATGGTGTACTTTGACAAGAAGGTAAATAACTAAAATGAATATAGATCGTGAAAAATATGTTTATATATAACTATAACTGGAATTAATGTAATACATGTTTAAACCAATCGCCAGTAAAGCAAACATGCTGGATCAGCAATCGCGGTTAACATGTTAAAAACAGGTTGAATTAGGTTGTAACAGGTTGATATACTTTAGATATTAACATAAAAATGTTAGTATCTTTATAATATATATTTATATCTACTCTAAGCATTAATTTAATAGAACATTATAATATATCATATAACGATATATAATTATGTAACTAAAGCAATATAATATTACCATTAAAATATTTTATGTGGAAACTACATTAATCACAATTCAAAGTAATTACTTGATATTGCAATAAATCTTTTTAATTGTTGTACAGTTACCATTGCAATATACCATATAAAAAGACTAAATAAATATATTTATTATTTCAATATGAATTTTATTTTTCATTGTGAAACTGTTATATAAATTAAGGAAAATTATTTATATACAAATTTATGGAGGTTTTAAAAAGTAATGTAAATAAAATGTACATATGTAGCTACAGTTGATTCTTGATTGATTGAAGAAACTTGAAAGTTTTATAGAATCTTTGAAATTGAAAAATATATACAAGAAACATAATAAAATCCTACTTAAGTTACCGGTCTTAAATTTTAACTATATATTGATTAAAACAGTAATCTTTATATTTCTTCAATATTAATATTGATTAACTATTTAAATCAATATTGATTAAATATTTAAATTAATATTGATTAAATATTTAAATTAATATTGATTAAATATTTAAATCAATATTGATTAAATATTTAAATTAATATTAATTAATTATTTAAATCAATATTGATTAAATATTTAAATTAAACTTAATAAGATATTTAAATTAAAATTAATAGTATTAATTTATATTACAAATATATCGGAATATGTTTAATAACTGATAATAATTTGCATGAAAAACCTGAATATAAAGTGTCACTCATGCCCCCACACTGAATCACCAGTTACATAAAAAATCATCTAGCGAGAACGAAATTATAGTTTTATTAGAAATAACTTTTTTTTACCATTACCAGAGTCGGTTGTCACAAGAAAGCATGATGGAACTCCTCGACGAACTGTTGATTCGTCCGGCTGCCCAGAAAAAGGATAAAAAAACAACCCATCCTAATAGCTTGTTTCTGAAATGTAACACAAATTATAATTGCAAGTTTCGGTGATAATTTCAAGGTGAAAATCCTCTGGCAAACAATATAAAAATGACCGTCTGTTTGATCACCTCTTTGATCGTTTTGTAATTAAGAGCGGAGGATGGAGTTTATCATCCGTAGATTTGCGATACGACAGCCAAAAGTGCGGGGGATAATTTTAATGATTTACACACAGGGAATCATAACACAGAACATTTTTGGAATGGAAGCAACGACACTTTTGAATATTAATGATCTGTTATTATGAGCAGTGAATACTTTTGATTGTGAACTTTATTCAGGGGGAAGTTATGAATTATAGGACAGTTGTGTATCACCGATTATATAATATATAATATGACATTTTAACTAGTCACCAATAGAAATAATGAGTTAAAATGTGGAAAAAAATTATTATTTGATCGAAGATGTGGAACTCTCCGACAATTTGTAACGTATCCTAAAATATACTTTAAAAACGAAATCCTTTGGAATGACTATCACCTCTTCATTTTCCTCTTGAATTTGCGTTCTGTAAGTAAATTCCCTCAGTAAGAGACTGCATATTGTAGAAATATAACGGGATAAAGTCATAACCATCAATTTCTAACTGATTATACGAATTTCCATACCCATATAGTTTATACATGCAAACCAACCGTTAAAAATGATATAAGAACGATTTGGAAAACATTTCCATTTTCATGAAAGAACTCTCATTCCTTTTATGTCTGGAAAATAGATAAGATGTGGTAGAATAATATTCTCCGGACATATTCCCGACAAAGGATGGAATAGGCCTATAGCTAATCAATATGCACAAGATAAAACACAGAGGGTATATAGGTACCGTATATTCTATTAAAGGCAGTGTATTGCGAACATTTTCTCCAAAACGAATAGCACGGTATAGAGTGTCTGTAGAAATAATTGAACAGTTTATACACTAGAGAATTGCGATTGCTTTATATTTAGCACATGCTGTTTTATCTATCAATTGAAACGTATTAGTTTCCTTCCTGGAAATTTTATGAAATCACAGCAAGGGAAACAACGAAAAAGTTAAAATATTATTTTGTAGAACTTTTTAATACACCGATATTCATTATCAATATCATAATTTTGACTCATTTAATACATAAATAGAGCTAAGTAACTATTTGGATAGGAATAGTTTTTAGTAAGTTTGTAACGTATTATATATGTTGATTAAAAAAACATAATTAGATTACTTTTGAGAATATTATGTTATTAATGATATGAAATAGACTCTTTTTTATATTGCTTTACATACAAATATTTACTGACCATTAAAGGAGGTATAAAAATAATAAGTTATTTTAACTTAATTATAGTCTTAAGCTATCACAAACGTTGGGTTTAAAATCACCTATTTGATAATATATAAAACCCCCATTTTGAGTATAAATCTTTTCAATTAAATATAGTTACGAATCATCAGTCTGTTCCACATCTTCGGTCATATAAGAAAAAATGATTTAGTAATTGTTATATAATTTTTATATTAATTGTTATCCATGATACCTGTAGGTATCATGGATACCTGCATCAATTAACTAATTAAAATAAAATAATAATCACTATATTGTTTTTTTCTTATATGACCGAAGATGTGGACCTGACCGATAGTTCGTAACTTCCCCTATAAATAGTGCTAAGGCCTTGCGTTCTGGAAGGCATTGTTCATCATATCACCTGGACAGCATGTTGTCACTGTACCAAATTACACCTGACGTGAAGAATGTACAGAGGCAAAACTGAATAAACGATGTGATAGGTAGAGGGAAATACACTGCGATATAAGGTGGCATGATTAGCTACATAATAATTTAAACTGCAAAGATTTTTTTTCGCATTAGGGAACGTTGAAGTACTCCAGAGAACTTCGACGTTACTATCATTAATTATTTTCTAATAAATTTTTCTTTGTTCAAGCCTGCTCGAGGTATAACTTTTTTTCATATAATTATATAAAAAAAAATAATTATAGAAAATTAAATAACAAATAATAAATAAGGACCAAGTGTAGTTTAAGGACCCTAGTGTTAACCCAAGTGAAGTTTAAGGACCCCAGTGTTAACCCAAGTGTAGTTTAAGGACCCCAGTGTTAACCCAAGTGAAGTTTAAGGACCCCAGTGTTAACCCAAGTGAAGTTTAAGGACCCCAGTGTTAGTTAACTCAAGTGTAGTTTAAGGACCCCAGTGTTAACCCAAGTGTAGTTTAAGGACCCCAGTGTTAACCCAAGTGTAGTTTAAGGACCCCAGTGTTAACCCAAGTGTAGTTTAAGGACCCCAGATTGAGCTGGGGTCCTTAAACTACACTTGATCCATAAATAAAATTTAAAATAATAGCAAATATTTCTCGACCACCAAATTATAATTCAAACTATACCATATAAACATAATATACCAATTTCCTCATATATATAATTCTTAACATGAATTCAGGCGTGAATTCTACCAGTGATTTCCAGTCACATAATTAATGATATGTGAATTAATCATGATGGCAACTTACCAACATGATTCCGTGGCAAAATTATGCATGGTGAGATGAATAATGTTACCAACTGTTAATATTATAAAACTAACAAACTCACTGTGAGAACTAACCAGTCGATGTAAGAACAATCTATTGAAGGAATGATCTATACTATCATGCTAAAGAAAAATATATCTTGAATTTATGTGAAAAAATTACTCATTTTTTTGAATAAATTAAATTTTCTTTGAAAAAATAAATTTCATTTTCTGAAAGAATTGTGTTTTTAATAAAAAAAAATTAAATTTTCATTAAAAATTAATTTCATTTTCTTAAAGAATCAAATTTTCATTAAAAATTAATTTCATTCTCTTCAAAAATGATTTTTTTTATTGAAAAAAAAAACATTTCAATATTTGAAAAAATAATATTCATTTGTAGTTATTATGTAACATTTTAATTTTTATATATTCCATGAAAATAATATTGTTCTTTTATAGCTACATAGGGATATAATAATAGTATAAGGTTTTTACATGCATATTTCCAACCAGCCTCTTTTCATAGAACATTTAATTTATTAAATATCATACTTTAATTATCTTGGGAATTTTATATATTATTTTGTTTGAATAGAAAAAATAATGTATAGAAAATAGAGAGGGTTAGTTTCGAATTAACGGACAATTCCACGTTATCGATCTGTGTAAGAATTTTAAACATAACTTAAATAATAATTACTAATATTTTTTTTTATATGATTAAAAATGTGGAACCGTCCGATAATTGAAAACATACCCAATTGAACATCTAAAAAAATTTAAAAAAATATATATATATTTTCAGTCAAATCCAAATAGGAAAATCAAAATACAAACCATTTTTTACTTTTTGTTTAAAAAAGACAATAATGTTAAGGTGGACCGTAAAACCAAAGAAAAAAGATAGAGTACATTTAGTATAAAAGTCTCCAATATCGAGTCACCAATATAGAGCTGCAAAAAGCCCCCTATATCCCCGTTACTCTTTTCTCACAGCTCATAATTGCCTCACAGCGCCACCTAGTGACGAACGTTATTAGTCTAATTTGCATGTCATTTACGCAATTCTCACTCACCCCAATTTTCGGTAAGAGTCTTTTTACGAACAGCGTCAATTGAAGCTCTATTAAACGATGGCTAAATTCTTTAACAAAAGATCATTTGCCTGAAATGAACTGGGAAATAAAGGATCAAAAGTTCGATATTCAGTAGTGCTTTGGAAATTTGCTTGCGAATAGTATTTACATCGACGAAAAAGTGTCTCAAAAAAAAATTGAAATAAGATAACGATACTGCAATGAAATATCATTCGTCGGACACTTTATACAATGAAGGGCCGTAGAAGATTAAGAGAGAAAGTTATGGTGGGGCAATAGAAGATTGAGAAAGTTATAGTAAGGCAATAGAAGATCAAGATAGAAAGTTATGGTGGGGTCATAGAAGATAAAGAGAGAAAGTTATGGTGGGGCCATAGAAAATTGGGAGAAAAAAATTTGGTGGGGCCAAAGGAGATTAAGAGAGAAAGTTATGGTGGTGCACCAGAAGATTAAGATAATTATAGTAGGGCCATAGAAGATAAAGAGAGAAAATTATGGTGAGGCCATAGAAGATTAAGAGAGAAATTTATGATGGGGCCATAGAAGATTAAAAGAGAAAAACGTTATGGTGGGGCCATAGAAGATTACTCCTTTCCAATCTTCGATGAGCCCACCATAACTTTTCCTCTGGGTGGTTGATCTTTTATTATTCTAAAAGTGGCCTGTCTGTTTAAAAATGAAAGGCTCCAACCTAATCAAAAATGTAATTAGTTCGGGTTGTCCCATTTTTAGAGACAGTTTCATGATATTAACTTTACACGGCGTAATAAAAGGATATGCCACACTAAATATCTCTCACAAAGACTAATTTAAAATATTACCCGGTTATGAATAAAACACGGACTATAATTAGATGCTTCAGAAAATATAAAAAATATAACAATAAATAAATAATGTTAATATACATTTAATAAGCTATGTATTATTTACATCACAGTATTTTAAATTAATAATTTTAATGAGTATATTAAGATATAGGTTAATAATTTGAATTGATATGGAATTAATGATTAATATGATCTTAAATCAGGTAAAATCAGAGTTATTGTACAGTTTCACTTTACCGACCATATCAGAAATAAAATATACATGGTATTTCTTTTATTTGGTATCCATGATACCTGCAGGTATCATGGATACCAATTATAGAAAAAAATACCTCAATGAAACATGATATCGAAATTTGAAAGCTAGTTGGTGGTTATCACCTACGTACATTAATTCTAATGCATCACTGGGGAAGAATTGATAGTATCACTTATAGAAATTAGATGATAGAAAGGAAACTAGATGACGGGCACTCGAAGAGCGCATACCATCGTCGCCGCTTATAAATGACATTGACAATCCGATAATCTTTAGGTTATAAATGACCTTGACCTTTGACTTGTTCGCTCCCAAAAACTTTTAAACCGGTTCTTGGAAATTGACCAATCGTCCTACGAAATTTCAGGCAATTTGTTTGATTACTTTTTGAGTTATGCGAATAACAAGATGATAAATAGATAATTCCGCCAAAAACATAACGTTCCGTGATCCGCGAAGGTAAATATAGCAATATCACTTAACATGATACTGCAATTGTTAGTGATAGTATCACTTTAAGGTGATAGTACTATCATGTCCTAGCAAATAGAGTATATCTCAGGGGGCTGAATTGCAATGAATAAATTCACTCTTTAACAGACAAGGAATACACATACGTTATTAAATATAAGGTAAATTACGAATTATTGGACAGTTTAACATCTTCGGTCATATAAGAAAAAACAATATTATAATTGTTAATTTATTTTAATTTTAGTTGGTATCCATGATACCTGCAGGTATCATGGATACCTATTAAAATTAAAATTAAATAACAATTATTATAATATCGTTTTTTCTTATATGACCGAAGATGTGGAACTGACCAATAATTCGTAATTTATACCCTTCATACAAAAGAACCATAAATAACGAATCTACTAAAAAAGTATTAAATTATAATTTTCCAGGAGATTATAAGTGGGAGTTGAATTCAAATGAGATTTAATACACCAGAAACTAGTCTGGTATGCAAATTAACTGCAGGCTAATTCCATAGAAACAATAAATAATTAAAGCCGCTACCGTGAATATAAAGGGCTAGAGGCTGTGACTATAAGTATAGTGAATAGTGACTATAAATATAGTGACTATAAATATAGTGACTATAAATATAGTGACTATAAATATAGTGACTATAAATATAGTGACTATAAATATAGTGACTATAAATAGAGTGACTATAAATACAATGCGAGACTCACTATAAATATAGTGACTATAAATACAGTGCAAGACTCACTATAAATATAGTGACTATAAATACAGTGCGAGACTCCCTATAAATATAGTGAGAGGCTGAAGTGGCGTCGGAGTGTCTAGAGTGGAATATGCAGCAAAATGCAAGTCTAGGGTCTAGCACTGCATCTTTGGATGACACTCTGTGAAGCGAACAACATACTCTCCATACGGTAAAGAGAACTTAGGGTAAGTTACGAATTATCGGTCAGTACTACATCTTCGGTCATATAAGTAAAAACAATATAAAAATTGTTATTATTACACAGTGCTATCTAATACTTCTGCAAACCCGGGTTTGCAGAAGTATTAGATAGCACTGTGTAATAATAACAATTTTTATATTGGTTTTTCTTATATGACCGAAGATGTAGTACTGACTGATAATTCGTAACTTACCCTAGTACTTACGATCAGATGGTAGGATATGAATTAGGAGTAAATAATCGTGTGATAATGAAGAGATATAATCAATAGTTATATAGAATATTTAAAAAATAAATGAAAACTGGTTCAGATGTACCATATTTTTGAATAATTAAAGTTTGAATTTCAAAAAACACAACCTAGATAAATTAATTATCAACTTATAAAAAAAAATTAATTGAAAGACAAATATTGATTTCACTGTGCGTTTATGACTTGTTTATAGAAATTAGCTTCTTTATTATTTGTTTAATAGGGCTAGATATGCATTATTGAACAGCTGCACAAGCTCGATCAAGAAAAATAACGTGTTAAAATGTCACATTATATACTTCTTTTATAATCGAAAATATGGAATTATCCGGTAATTCGTAACTTTCCCTACACACTTTTTTATTTTGTAGATAAAATAGTAATAATAATTATACATCACATGTCTAATAAAGTGCAGATATCGTACAAACGGTATTCCATTACTGCAATTCACAATGTAGCTCAATAGCTCTTTCTTGAAGTATAACTCACAGGGTTTATAATGACTCTTCTACTCAGTCTAGAGAAGGAACTCTCCATTTTTACCTTCATAATTCAACCGTCTGCTTGAGTAGTCGCCGACATTCGTCTTTCTAAATTATTGCTCCAGAACTTGCCTAGAGTTTCAGAAAATTTGACTTGGTAAAAGTGTCCACTGAATTTATTTCAAACCCAGCACAAGATGAGGATTTTTCATTGTAAAATAGTAGACAGTTGTCAATCACATAAATCAGCGGCAGAGCGAATTATTACACCCGTCAATAACTTTGTTGTGAATTGAAAAACCTATGGTTGTTGTGTATCAGACCAAACAAAAAGCAGAAGAGCTGTCAAGCTGAAAAGTGATTACTCAGCGAAATTTGTCTTCATATAGTCCCCCATGACTCAAACCATTGTAGATACATCCATCTGAAGCAGAATTAATCTTCCTACCTTCGCAAACTTCCCTGGAATTCATCTCACAGAATTGACAGAAGAGAAAATAATGAACAAAATGCCTACATCACACAGGCTGTGGATCCAGAAAAGCCGCCCACGACAATGGATTGGCCTTATGCCAAAGCTCTTATAGAAAACTATATGCTACGATACCGATAGTGAGTGAGTCAACGATACCGATAGTGAGTGAGTGACTCATGATAGATATTGATCCTTTGGGCAAATCGATGAGTGATGACATTAAATCAACCTGTGATATGGAACAATATAGACCAGGAAAAAGATTGGCCCTACTACACACCATGAGGTAATCCTGTTTCATTCAGCACCAATTGAATCATAGTTATAAATAACTCCTTACTGAACTGAAGTAGTAGGTTCATTTCATGATTTAGTAAGATAACTGCGTCATAGGTGACGTGATCACTGATTGGATTAAACAGCACGGTACGTCATAATGCCAAGTTTGTTTCTGATTGGTCAACACAGATATCATAACTACTGAAAACCTATCAATATAGTTGAACAGTGACCATAAACTATTCTCCAGTTGACACAGCGCAACTCTTTCTTATCTGTTCTGAGTGCACTAGTGTCATACTATAAATACCCTCGAGTTTACTCAGCTATTGAAACATAGAATGGTAAACGATTGCATGATCGAGGTGGACCTACAGCTACTGTTTGAACAACGACTGATGAATTAGTCATTGAACCTGTATACACACATACACTGCATGAGTAATTGATGTGTTAACGTATACGCACAATTGAACCAGCGAATATGGCACACAAAGCTAGCACCTGAATTTCATCTCTTGTTTGCCTAAATGCAATCTCGTTAAACAAATGGACTTCAGCCAGTGTTTGAATCTCTGTATTTTTTAACAAACAAACCATATCAAACAATATCAAGCTGTGACATATGATAGCTATCTTTCACGGTATAGTAGCATGGATAAAAGGGTTGAACAGCGTAAAATTCTAGGAATTGTAGCTACTGCATAAAGTAGCGCATATTTGACATGTTCAATTTATCAACATATAATATAGTACTAATCTAATGAATAAAACTGAATGGGAAGGGCTTATTCTACAGGATTTTCTCTACAGCCTTTCAAAGCCCATTTTCCTCAAAAAAACTCCAGGTGGATTTTTGTAATGCCTATCTTAATGGTGGAAGCTGCAATCTGTTTAATCCGCTAGGTTTAGGGACTCTTTTGTTTTGGACTAATCCTATTGGGCTAATAGTGAATCAACATGCTCACTTCGAATGGCACCGCACTTTTGGCTTCGTGAGCTTCAAAGCAAAGACACAAGTTTGTCTCCTTATAATGGATTTGAATAACATTAGATTACACATCAAGACGAAAAAAGTTAACGAAGTTGGAGGACAAACAGCGATCAAAGCGACGTGAGATGGAACAACCTACGTGGGAGAATTGATGTGGGAATTAGATGTGTATAATAACTTGGAGGAGGTATGCTTGATTGGACATTTGGCTGATTGAAATAGACATTTTGCTGATTGTAATGGACATTTGGTCGATCGAAGTGGACATTTGGCTGATTGAAATGGACATTTGGCTGATTGTAATGGACATTTGGCTGATTGTAATGGACATTTGGCTGATTGAAATGGACATTTGGCTTATTGAAATGGACATTTGGCTTATTGAAATGGACATTTGGCTTATTGAAATGGACATTTGGCTGAATGTAATGGACATTTGACCTATTGAAAAGAAAAAAAGGATCTTTTTTGGAATTAGGGCACATTGAATAAATAAGAATAAACAGATACAGGTATCATATATACAAGGTTAAGTTGAGGATTAGTACGAATACAATAAAAAAAAACATAAAAATTAATTATTTATTGGATAAAAGTCTGCAATGTCTTGAAATTCTCTGAATGATTAACTGTTAAATGCTTGTAATTTTGTGACAAAGATTGTATCCCACTGTATGATCTCCACATGTAAATATTTCTTTCTTGTAAATATTTCACTGCTTCTTCTTTTGTATGCACTTTTCAAACTAGTTCAAATATTGTTTGCATGTTGATGGTTTAAACAGACGGATAATTTATTTAGCATTCTCAATCAATATGTCGTAGCCTTGTATATATGATACCTGTATCTGTTTATTCTTTGCAAATTAATCGGCAAGTACAATGTGCCCTAATTCCAAAAAAGATCCGAAAAAAATAAGATAAAGTGGAACTATTTCAAAGAAAATGAAATCATCTACTAGTTATTATTTATCATATTTAAAGTGAGCTATCATAGATTATTACAAAAAACATGCTTTGACAATTAAGACATACCTCTATGTACTGTAAATAAATTTATGTAGACATAAAACATATAAGCTTCAACGTGATAAATATTTAAAATTTAAATGTTTTTGGTATACTATTCTTCCATCCACCCACGAGTCACTTACGGGGCCGTACACACGTAGGGTTTTTAAGTCTTTCCACCAGACTTTTTGCTAAGCTCCTCCTACTTTTTCCACGAGAATATAAGAAAAAACTATATAATTATTATTCATTTTAG
The DNA here is from genome assembly GCA_947561585.1 of Caprella mutica. NCBI lineage: Eukaryota > Metazoa > Arthropoda > Malacostraca > Amphipoda > Caprellidae > Caprella > Caprella mutica. The sequence goes on along the minus strand of CANNZV010001449.1, from coordinate 75,158 downwards.
TTGGTATCCATAATACCTGCAGGTATCATGGATACCAACTAAAATAAATAATAATTATATCCCTTTTTCTTATATTCTCGTGGAAAAAGTAGGAGGAGCTTAGCAAAAAGTCTGGTGGAAAGACTTGAAAAACCCTACGTGTGTACGGGCCCTTTACACTAATAAAAGTTCACTTGATTTTAAGTAGCAATTCTCAAGTAATTTTAGAGCACATTCAGTGCCGAATATTGACAGACTTTATTTAGCCACTTAACGAAATGTGGTTAAGTGGAATTGGAGAACTTGGAGTTATTGCCTGGACAAAATGACTCTGGAGTAGCTATACTCCTAATCAGTAAATGACTCTGGAGTAGCTATACTCCTAATCAGTAAATGACTCTGGAGTAGCTATACTCCTAATCAGTAAATGACTCTGGAGTAGCTATACTCCTAATCAGTAAATGACTCTGGAGTAGCTATACTCCTAATCAGTAAATGACTCTGGAGTAGCTATACTCCTAATCAGTAAATGACTCTGGAGTAGCTAGGTACTCCTAATCAGTAAATGACTCTGGAGTAGCTATACTCCTAATCAGTAAATGACTCTGGAGTAGCTACTCCTAATCACTCAAGTGAAAGGTGCCACTCTAGCTCGGCTCTAAGCAAACATTCCAAATGATTACCCACACTCTACTGAAAAACCACTTGGACGCTTTCTTTAACTTGCTAATTGGGAATGAAACTAATACCTAAACTGGCAATAACGATAAGAAACTAATACCTAAACTGGCAATAACGCTAAGAAACTAATACCTAAACTGGCTATAACGCTAAGAAACTAATACCTAAACTGGCAATAACGGTAAGAAACTAATACCTAAACTGGCAATAACGGTAAGAAACTAATACCTAAACTGGCAATAACGCTAAGAAACTAATACCTAAACTGGCAATAACGGTAAGAAACTAATACCTAAACTGGCAATAACGGTAAGAAACTAATACCTAAACTGGCAATAACGGTAAGAAACTAATACCTAAACTGGCAATAACGGTAAGAAACTAATACCTAAACTGGCAATAACGGTAAGAAACTAATACCTAAACTGGCAATAACGCTAAGAAACTAATACCTAAACTGGCAATAACGGTAAGAAACTAATACCTAAACTGGCAATAACGGTAAGAAACTAATACCTAAACTGGCAATAACGCTAAGAAACTAATACCTAAACTGGCTATAACGCTAAGAAACTAATACCTAAACTGGCAATAACGGTAAGAAACTAATACCTAAACTGGCAATAACGGTAAGAAACTAATACCTAAACTGGCTATAACGCAAAAAATTAACACCTAATAAATTATTAATAAATCAAACTAATCAAATTATATGATCATAATTCTATTGCATCCATACGATAATAAAATAATCTAAATTTGAATGGAAAATTTAAAGGATTCATCTAAAATTTGTCAATAAAAGGAAAAAGTATATATGGATATAACCTTTATTCTATGAAGAAAATTGTTTAAAATGTTAGGTAGATTGCCCTTCTTATTACTAAATTATTAAATTAATTAAAATGTGCAATGAATTCACACTATCATATATTAATAACAATCCTTTCAATCACAATATATCAAAAAAAACATCAAAATTTAAACATTTATGCTGGTTTGAATGTGTTTTTTTCCGTAGGATTTTAAGTGGGATTGAACATAAATCAGGATTTGTAACGACTAGGAGTCATTTCTCGTAAGATATTGGGGGTGTATATCCTATGCAATAAATTGAATTCTAGTGCCAAAATATTATTGCAGATCTTGAATAAATAGCTAAATTCAGTGATGTTAATAATATTGCAAATTCGAGTGAAATACGTTGAATTATCTTATGAATGTCTTCACAAACCTATATCGTTTGTGTAAAATTATTAAATATCTTTATCAAGAATATTCAAATATCTCCAAAAATAAATTTGAATTTCCCTTCGATATTCCATTAAAATAACCCAAAAATATTCCCGCAATAACCCAAAAATAAAATATTCTTACAACTTCACTCAAGTTTTCTGGAGAAAATATATATTATATAAAATATAATATGTCTTTTTCTACATAATATTAAGGATTTTAAGCTGTATTATAAGCTAATGACTGCAAAAAAGCTACTCCGTGCTACAATCACTTATCCGGTTTAGATAGAGCGTGCACATTATCATGGTATTGCACCGAGGAAAATGAAGAGTTGATAAAAACATACACAACATATGTATAATGGTAAGGTTCGAGTTAACGGACAGTTCCACATCTTCGACCGTATAAGAAAAATGTTATATTTTAACTCGTTACTTAATTGGTATCCATGATACCTGTACTGTCCTCCAGGTATCATGGATACCAATTAAAATTATCAGTTAAATAATATTCATTATATTTTTTCATAAAATAAATTCGTAATTTAGTCTATGTTTTACAATAAAATTATATTATTTCTAATTTTTTTACAGATTTCAAAGAACAGAGCCGATGACTATTTTATAGTTTTACCTCCATACCTTGTCCCTAATTAACCTTTAATCAAACTAACGGCATTCAGAGGACCCTAATGTACTAAATTATTAATTAGACTAAAACCCACTTCCCCTTCGTCAGGATTCAGATTATTATTTGGATCAAAGGAATGGTTGAAGATCGTATCAAAGGACTAAAGATCCTCTTCACGTTAACGGGGTAACCAGCCTGGAAACTCTGCGGATGCTTTCCATATGGTAAATTACGAATTATCGGTCTGTTTCACATCTTCGGTCATATAAGAAAAAACGATATTATAATTGTTATTTTATTTCAATTTTTATTGGTATCCATGATACTCGCAGGTATCATGGATACCAATAAAAATAAAAATTAAATAACAATTATTGTAATATCGTTCTTTCTTATATGACCGAAGATGTGAAAATGACCGTTAATTCGTAATTTATCTTACATTTATTCCTCAATTATGCGATTGCTTGCTTCATCAGAAATCCAATGAATACGTTTCCAATAGGAGTTATGAATAAATTGCCCAGTCAGTTTATCAAAACGGAAATTATTACTGTGGAGTTTTAGCGGAAGGTAATTGAAATGATTTTTCACTTCCTGAGAGGTGATTTTTCATTACTTATCAAGTGATTTTTCATAATTACTTGAGTGATTTTTCAGTCTTTCTGAAGTGATTGATCACTATTTATAGAGAGATTTTCACTCAATCTAAAGTGACTTTTCATTTATGATGCGGTTTTTCTTAACAGTCACTTTTCACAATATACATTTTTTACAAAGTAAAAAATATGTTGCTATGTATATATATATGATAAGTAGGGTTGTGACAATATCCATTTAAAATCATAGATCCTGAAAATAGTACAGACGAATTGAATTGATTCTTTGGATTTAAACGCATATTGTCACAACCCTGATGATAAGTAATCAATGCGGAAAAAAAATATATCTGTAACCCCAAACACAATCCAATTAAAACACGTTATCGAATAACTCTGTTTCTTAGCAAACAAAATATAATTCATCAGAACAACAGTTGCCGTTAAAATGGAGTAGTAAAATAAGTCAGAGTTCTAGCAACAGTGAGATAGATTATGATGTCATATAGTGATTTAGCAAAGATGACAGTGCTATTCATGACCACTTTGTGCAACTGAGCTTCATTACCAACGTTGCAGCCTGTTATTTTATAAACAAAAGCTCCTTATTGATAGCTCTAAGAGTATTATCGCTAGTTTCGATGTGTTTTAATCTGTATTGGTAAGTTCCGAATTATCGAACATTTCCACGTTTGCGATCATAGAAAAATATGTAGGTATTTAACTTATGTTTTAATTGGTTTCCATACCAACAGGTACCAAGGCAAGAAGAATTTATTCCTGGGATAGTAAGAAAATACCCCAGGAAAAAATCCATCTTGCCTGTATACCTGCAGGTATCATACAATTCAATTAAAATAATGCATGATCGAAAACGTGAAACTGTCTGATAACTAAGAACTTACCCTAAGCCTACGAACAATAGGCCTATCTAGTGAGTAAACAGATTTCGAAAGAATATAGGAAGAAAATGGTAATTTTCTTAAATTTAGTGTTGCATTAAAAAGAATGTGAGAATTTTTTTTATTAGTATTTATTTCAGCTGACGTACCTATCTTACAAATCTTTTTAATTTAAAATATTAATTCTATTAGATTCTAAATGCATCTAAAAACAATAAAATATTGCTCCAGTTCTGTTCAAATTGGAGGAATTTTATCATTTTGTATTCGTTTAAAATACAATTTTTCCCCCCATAAAACTTATTAATTTAAGCTGGAATTTAACGACAATTAATATCATAATTATCCTAACTTTAATTTGTTCAAAATACAATGATTTTCCATAACATTTAAAATTTGTACTGCTCTTTAATAACAATCAATATCAATTATTAATTATTAACTTAAAACTTTGAGCCAACAATAGAGTTAGAAACCAAGGTCAGCTTTTTATAAAAAAAAATTAAAAGGAGTATAGATGTGCCGTAACAAAATAAAAACACGCTTCAAAATGATATAAGAAGGGAGGGAGTAAAATGAATATAATTCACGTTATTTGTAAATTGATATGACTGAGAATGACTTTGAACATGAATATATGTTTAAGAATAAATATAAGCTTTTAGAATGATAAATATACCTAAAATAAATAAATAAATGTTTTAGTATGATAAATATGACTAATAAATAAATGTTTTAATATGATGAATATGACTAATAAATAAATGTTTTAATAAGATAAATATGACTAATAAATAAATGTTTTAATAAGATAAATATGACTAATAAATAAATGTTTTGATATGATGAATATGACTAATAAATAAATGTTTTAATAAGATAAATATGACTAATAAATAAATGTTTTAATAAGATAAATATGACTAATAAATAAATGTTTTAATGTGATAAATATGACTAAAAAATAAATGCTTTAATATGATAAATATGACTAATAAATAAATGTTCTAATATGATAAATATGACTAATAAATAAATGCTTTAATATGATAAATATGACTAATAAATAAATGTTTTAATATGATAAATATGACTAATAAATAAATGCTTTAATATGATAAATATGACTAATAAATAAATGTTTTAATATGATAAATATGACTAATAAATTAATGTTCTAATATGATAAATATGACTAATAAATAAATGTTCTAATATGATAAATATGACTAATAAATAAATGTTCTAATATGATAAATATGACTAATAAATAAATGTTTTAATATGATAAATATGACTAATGAATAAATGTTTTAATATGATAAATATGACTAATAAATTAATGTTCTAATATGATAAATATGACTAATAAATAAATGTTCTAATATGATAAATATGACTAATAAATAAATGTTCTAATATGATAAATATGACTAATAAATAAATGTTCTAATATGATAAATATGACTAATAAATAAATGTTCTAATATGATAAATATGACTAATAAATTAATGTTTTAATATGATAAATATGACTAATAAATAAATGCTTTAATATGATAAATATGACTAATAAATAAATGTTCTAATATGATAAATATGACTAATAAATAAATGTTCTAATATGATAAATATGACTAATAAATTAATGTTTTAATATGATAAATATGACTAATAAATAAATGCTTTAATATGATAAATATGACTAATAAATAAATGTTTTAATATGATAAATATGACTAATAAATAAATGTTTTAATATGATAAATATGACTAATAAATAAATGTTTTAATATGATAAATATGACTAATAAATAAATGTTTTAATATGATAAATATGACTAATAAATAAATGCTTTAATATGATAAATATGACTAATAAATAAATGCTTTGATATGATAAATATGACTAATAAATAAATGTTTTAATATGATAAATATGTCTAATAAATAAATGTTTTAATAAGATAAATATGACTAATAAATAAATGTTTTAATATGATAAATATGACTAATAAATAAATGCTTTAATATGATAAATATGACTAATAAATAAATGCTTTAATATGATAAATATGACTAATAAATAAATGTTCTAAGTGTTTTAAAATAGTAAATATGAATCAAATTAAAAAAAATGTTGTAGAATGATAAATATACATAAAGTGTTTTGAATTGGTAAATATGACTAATGATTTTTTTATTTAGGATGATAAACATGACCAATGAAGAAAGTGTATGATAAATATAACACAAAGTAAATAAGAGTGTATTTGTGTAGTGATGTTCAAATAAGGTGATTTTCTCTTCTCAGTGCCTGGAATAATATATACATGAGACTGCAATCCTTTTGAATGAAGATGAACTCATTTGCATTGTTTTCTGAGCTCTATTTGTACTCTGATCATTTTTATTTCTCCCTCCGCCTGCGACAGGCCTATATCTTCCAAGAGGATGTGACTCTTCTTCCTTTTTTAAAAAAAAAAAAGGATGAGCTATTATTTATATCACGCCTCAGTTGCTTGTGACAATCGAGTCAACCGAATGAAATTGCAGAGAAAAGTCAGAAAACAGCAAAGAAATTAAATAGTACAAACGTTTTCTTGTAATTAAATAGATGAAATGAATGGGATATTAACCCGTACATAGAGAGTGGCTTTATTTTGGGACAGTAATCTGTAGATGTGGCACATCATCAAGGCTAAAGTTGGGCAACCGTGTACGGGTTAATGGATTATTTATTAATATCGGATTGTAATCCTAATGGTAGTATTTTTTTTAGAAGGGGTTTAACGTCTACTTAGGCTATATCACTGAATTCAAAAGAAAATTAAATACAAGGGACTGGAAGAAGCAGTCTCAAAGGAAAGTGGCTCTACCCTATAGGTGTTTATGATTAATTTAAATACATAAAATGAATATAATTTTTATAAACATGTGATATATACATAAGAGTAATTATTATTTTGTTAATACATGATTATTTCGTTTCACTGGTTGTTGAAAAATATAAAAAATTATTTTATATAGAAAATTCATTAAAATTAATATAGAAGAATACAATATATATAGGAAATTATTAGTCATTCTAAAGTAAATAATTCAATATATAATTAATAATTTAAATGAATAAACAACAAAAATAAATTAATAAAATCTTATTAAAGAGAATTACGAAGTATGTAATTAATTTAAATTAGAATTCTTTACCACAATATACTTTAAAAGTCTTATCTCCACAGAATCAATTTAATTTCATAATTTAACCCATTTTATACATACATAAATCCCATAAAATCTACAGAAACACGTTCAAACAAGATTACACGGTCTAATACTGTGGGTAAAACATGTATTGATACAGAGAGCTTCTTATAAACTTCTTTTTTGTCCATTAAAACTATTTTCAATATAATTTGCAATACAAATATTAAAGTTGGGTAAGTTTCGAGTCATCGGATCGTTCCACATTTTCGAACATGTTAATTAAAAGTTGAATAATAATTATTACATAATCGATGTATCATCGAAAATGTGGAACCGCTCAATAACTCGAAACTTACCCTATATTCTTCTTAGACCTTTTTCAAGATCATTTTATCTATATCTTATATACAGGTTCAACCTCCACAGCTAAAATACTGTAAATAAATGTAAATGTATATATAAATCCTGCTACAGATTTATACTCACAATAAATACTTTTGGTACATAATTTAAATAGAGGATAAATGTTACGCTTTAGATTTTCGAGAGAGAAATAGCTTTTGCTGTAACACTATCGATAGTCATCGCGGATAAAAGAGGTAATATATAGAGTTACAGGAAAAAATTCGTGACCCGTCCACTGTCAACTAATTTTCGATTTCGACAATTAATACTAATTGCACGTACTTTTATTTTAAAATTGGTCTGGGTACACAATGATATTAAATTAGAAAACTGTGATTTGTGAAATTAGCAGGCAGAGACTTTTCTCTGATAGTACGTTTGAAAAATTTATGCATGTTCTTGCAAGAATGTGCCAGAGATAAAGTTATGGTGGGGCCATAGAAGATTGATTGGGTAATCTAAAAATCTTCTATGACCCCACAAGTATTTTCTCTCTGGAATATGTACAAAATTTATATGTATTCTCATAGTGTAAGTTCCGAATTATCGGACAGTTCCACATTTTCGATCATATAAGATTTTTTGTTTTCCTACAGTATCGATAATGTGGAACTGTTTAAAAACTCGTAAGTTACCCTATACGGTTTTCAATTAGTTTCTTGCTGGATATCATGCATTCAACCTGTTTCAACACCCCATGGTTTTAGCTGATCAATGCAAGGTACAAATTACCTTACCAAGGACGTTATAAGCGGAGTCTATATAATCAGCTGTTATTTGCGTCAAATGGAGAATATCGATCTCGCAACTTACTCCTCCCAAATACTATTTATTATACAAAATTTCCTTATAGCTCATTATATATAGCCTTAACATATTGATTATTTTTATAAGAGATAATAATATTATAATTTTTGTGTTAATTTTCTACAGAATAAATTTGAGTTTTAAAAAAATTCTTATAAAAATTAATTTTAGAAAATGTTCCTACTATTTTACTCAAAAACAAGAGTCATTTTGACTACTAATTCATAGTCAGATTGACTCAGGTAGAGTCAATCAAGAAAAAAGACTCCAATTTGAAATTTCGACTGCCTTGACTAATGCAATGAGTCAGGTTGACTCGCATTTTTTTCTCAGTGTATAGTTAGGGTACACAGATACACACAAGCATGTGCCGTATCGAGATACAATCACATTAAAGCATTAATTAGCGTTATAATAATTAAGTCAATGCTCAACTCTGACATTAACCATAATACTAGAATAACCCAAAGAAAGAATTACATTAACACCACTATTTAACTATAAGAATACTGAGAGAAAAAGGCGAGTCAACCTGACTCATGCATCGCTTGAGTCAAGGCTGCAAAACTATACTATTGGAGTCTTTTTTCTTGATTGACTCTACCTGAGTCAATCTGACTATGAATTGTGAGTCAAAATGACTCCTGTTTTTGAGTGGAATGTTAGGATAAGTCAAATTGACTCACATTTTTGAGTCGGTTTCGGGACAAACTGAAAACTTAAATTTTGAGTCAATTTGACTCGTGTTTTTTTTCAGTGAACTTTTAGACTAAAATGAACCCGTATTTAAAGATATTCGAAATAAATAGGAACTATTCCAGCAAAACGAATTAATCCTGGGATATTCCCTTAATATCCCAGGAATAAATCAAATCCTTCTAGCCTGGGTAGGGTAAATTCTGAGTTAACGGACAGTTCCACAATTTCGATCACAATACAGGAATATTACTAAAAAAATCGCGTTATTTTAATTGGTATCCATGATACCTACAGGTATCATGGATACCAATTGAAATAAAAGTTAAATAATAATAGTTATAAATCTTTATATTATATTATCGCAAATATGAATCGGTGCAATAACGTGGAACTTACCCTATTAGTGATTTTAATGACTCAAAATTGACGAAAATCACAGTTTTGACGTCGCATTCAGATAATCATACGTTGTAATTAATATAATATTTTGCAGCATAGTTATTGAATATATTTCAATTATAATATTTAAAATAATGAGCGGTTTATTTATTTTAACATTTTAAGCACGCATAATAAATATAATTTAAAAGAAATGACACGTGTTTACATGAATTAATACAATAAATAATAAATTTTGAGATTTATTATTTATTGTGATTTCATTACCTAAATTGACGTTGATTTAATAATATTAAAGTGTTAGTTTGTTTTTACTACAGTATATATACTAAATTTATATACTGCAATAATATTATCGTCATTATTTAATTAATAATTTTAATTAGGGTAAGATCCGAATTATCGGTCATTACTACATCTTCGGTCATATAAGAAAAAACAATATAAAAATTGTTATTATTACACAGTGCTATCTAATACTTCTGCAAACCCGGGTTTGCAGAAGTATTAGATAGCACTGTGTAATAATAACAATTTTATGACCGAAGTTGTAGTACTGACCGATAATTCATAACTCACCCCGAATCAGATCGCACTGACCAGAAGTGTGGATAGTTAAATTAAACTAATATTAATACCATTAAAATCTGTTTTTAAATAGAAACTATATAACTATAATACATAATAGAGGCTACATGACAATATGCAAATAACCATCAATAATTGATATATAATTTAAATATGGAATTGTATAGTAAAGTAAATATGATATTATTATTATAGTGTAACATCTAACAGGGAGTAATTAAGACATGCTGATTATTTAGATGTTGAAAAAAGTATACGCTATATACAATTAAATAATTGCGTTATTACACATTAATTAAATAAATATAAAATTAAATGGAAAAAAATTAATTGAAAAAACTTGAATTCATTGTCAAATTATTTTGAATGTGAACAAAGTCATTTTAACATCATTAAAAGTACACTAGGGTAAGTTCCGAGTTATCGGACGGTTCCTCTTTTTCGATAAAAATAAGTTAAAGTAAATGGTAATTATCAATTAACTCGTTATTTTAATTAGTATCCATGATACCTGCAGGTATCATGGATACCAATCAAATAAGAGTTGAAATGAATTTATTATATTTTTAGTTAATCTGAAATTGAAATTTAATTAGATATTGAAAATTAATTCGAACTTGAAAATTAATTTGAAATTGAGAATTAATTTGAAAGTGTTATTTAATAAAAAAAATTAATTCATTGGATTCGGTATAAAAATTAATGAATTAAATCAAATATATCTTTTGAGAACTGATTGATTAATTTTAGGATTAATTAATCTATTAACATTCAAATAAAATGGTATATACTCACACAAAGATCTATTTAATTGAGATGGTAAATTTGTAACAGTAACATATAGGATAAGTGCTCTATTTATTTACACCTACACTGAGCACATTTAAATATCATATGATTATGGTAGGTAGATATATGCGTGCATATAAACGGCTATAGATTCTATATTCCCCATTTGAATAGTTAAAAAAATACTTAAATCATAGATGAACAAATTAATTTTAAAAAAATGGAAAAGGTTTAAAAGGCAATTTAATTGAAGCTTACTTTAAATATAATTTAAATATACATTATTTCAAATCGACTATGTAATTAAAATGATTAGTCTTACATACCTCACTGTGCCGCCAATAAGTTTTAATGTTTTAATTGAAACTTTTTACAGATCACAAAGGACGTGTTTTTTCAATAGCCTATTCCGAGACGAAGTTTTCCTTCATTTGGAGCACAGATTCCCGTAATTGAGAAAAGTTTGATCTTTTATAGAGGTAGTAGAACTTCCGATCATTTTGAATCACATTCCTCTCAAGCGAGCCACTAGGTAGTACCTAAGATCAAATCAGAACAAAAAGACTCCTGTTGTTACTAAACTTTATGTGTAACTAAGTGAGTAGGTATTTTTTAACTGACCGCCCTTTAAATGAAAGTAACACTGTTCTCTTTCATTAGATAGTTTGATGAGAATACCATGCAGTACACTAATAAAGTACGTCAAATGTTGAGAAGAAGTGACCTCCACAGGACTATCTAAAAGTACCAGAAACGCACACACCACATCAGTAAATAGGTAAAAACACAGCGCCTCACTCTCAGTACGAGTCACTTGCAGCGAGGTAACGCGCCCCACCATCAACGACTGCTATTCAGCCTATACTGCTTGCTCTCAACTGAACTCCTATCAAAATCTTAACTGGGTATTGCAAGACAGCTTCTACCTCCTCCATGGGGCATATCCTACTCTTAACTGACCATTGCACGAAGGCATACAGTATCCATCATAACCCCACCAAATATATTCATGATTTTATCGATCGACAAAGGGGCAGACCCCCTCCCGCCATATTTCGCACATATGTCATAAAACCTAATATGTACGTTATGGATTATATACTAATACATAATTGATGACAGCTCAAAATAGCTATCACACTTGAGAACATCCAATTAAGATCAAAATTTGCGCCGAGATATAATTAGCAGGGAGATCTAACTTTATCAATTATTGTACCTAATCAAGCCTTGAAGAGTTTCTTACCTATCAGAAAACATAGAGGAGAGATCGGGTACATCGGGCAGCTGATGCCCCCAGGGTTCCTGCATCGAATTCTTCCTCTATCTCCCCGGCTATTCTACACTAGAATACCTGCCTCGAAAATATTGAATCATAATATCATTCGCCGCTTCGTTTGGGCGGCAAATTTGATAGCTATATTTCAATCACGTATCGTGGGTTGCTAAAAAAAGTACCTAGGTAGCAAGGCAAGGTATATCTTGTTTGGGTATTAATCATGTAATCTCGACATAGCTACAACTAGCAGTTACATATCTGTACAGAGTAAAAAAATATGATTATAAGATGTAGGTAGGGCCATAAATTATACAATTCCAATTTTAAAAAAATATTGTTTATAGATAAAGTTAGTTTGTAGGTAGGTTCCTTTTTGTAATCCTTTTTAAACTTCACTCTAAATAAATTCCTTTCATTATTTATAAGATCAGTTTTTATTGCCTACCCACTGTTATTACAGCTACTAATTTATGCCTATTATTCTACAGTGAGAAAGATATCACCGAGCTCAGCGGTGACGAGTTAGTCATAGAGATTTGGCACAAGGACTTCTTAATCTAGGATTACAGTATGAGCTAGACATACCGTCTGCGAGAAGCGAATTGAATGAGGTTATGGTACGCTCTTTGCTTCTTTTCATATCTGTTTGAGTAGTGATTAGGGTTTGTGATAATTTGCTTTTAAAATCATAGATCCTGAAAATATTATAGATGGAGAGAATTAAACAGTATTGAATCGTTCTAAACCAGCGTTATATAGTAGGTAGGTATTCGATGCCATTTCATTTCGTTTCGTCTATCATATTCTTACGATCTATGACTTTAATAGCCTATTGTCACAACCCTAATCACTAATGATGATGCCAAGCCAAATTATTTTCATAGTTAAACAGTAAATATGTTTGAATATAAAACCCCTCAATAGTGTAAAACTATTATATTACCTAGTACTACAGTTCTACATTTTTACACATGTGGGATGCGGAACTATGAACGCAATTTAAAATATAATTAGGCTAGTTATGAATGTGGGAAACGAGTTAAAAGGGGAATTTGTGTCTAGTTTTGTACCGAATAACTAACTATTGGAATATTATCTCCCCGTAAATAACTTCAACTAGGACCTACCTATTTACAAAAACGAAATATAAATGTTTCTTTAGTTAAGAAGATTAACAGAATGATTTTATTACATCAATCAAAAATCTCAGAATCAAATGTAAAACTAACTGTACCGGGAGAGGGAAGTTTTAGGTCATTCGTAAAACATATCTTGCATGTCGCAATCAAATATTAAACAGTAGCCGGTGTGCCTCTTTTCTTCAATATCTGTTAGCGTTTTCAAGGGCCTGGAGGTGTGATCTAGGTATAGCGTGATAATAATACCGAGAAATGTACAGAAACCAGTTAGCTAACTACATTAACTAGGATGTGAAAGAATGTTGTCTCATTAATTTGGTAATTTGGAGGCTGTGTGTATCACTAACATGAAATAAAAATCTTGATCTTTAACCTGTAGATGATTTGAAACGTACCTACCTGGTTATCATTTTCATTTAAAGAAATGATTAATATTTAGCTCGTTATGAGAGCTATAAAATTAAGTTTAGCTTATTAAATATTAAGATCTGTTATTTTAAATTAATTACAGTAATTTAGGTATGGTTTGCTTTGTAGCTTTCAACACAAAAATTAGCTAGGTTGCTACCTACATTCCATTATATTTTATTCTGGACCCTTCTATGATTGCTAATCAGTTTAGGTACCTAACTAAGATTTGGATGAAACCTAATAAAATTACTTACAATTTAGTTAGTAGTTAGCACTGCAAGTAAACAATATTTTTTTTACAATATAGTAGTTTATAAGTTATGGATGCAATTTCGCCATTATAGTTCGTTCAATAAATTAAAACATTCCAATTTACTTCTAAAGATTCTATAATCTAATCTTGAGTTCTCCTGAGTCTTTATTACAGTTCATTCATGCAATCACGGCTGGCAGGTCAATTAAATCTTTGTTTACCCTAGGTTTAATAACAAATTTGGAGCAATGAGCAATTAACCTCGGCCACCTCTAACCGAGAATATAAACAGCGGATAAAGAAATGATGCACAGCTTGAAACTTGCCTTTATGTCTTTCAAATTGCTCTGAGACTATAATTTTACTCTCAGTTTTTAACACTGAATTATCGTGTATGGAGTTAGCTATGATATACTAAATAGAACATAAAATTTAAAAAAATATAACAGGAGATGAACTATTACATGCATGTCGGTCTGTATGATGTTTAACTTAAAAATGAAATGTGAATTGAAAATGAAGTAATATTGAAATTTGAATGTTTTTTGAACAATGTTAGACATGTTTTAACAAATTCTGACATTTTGAACAAATTCAGATATGTTTTTACAAGTTCAAACATGAATGCAAAGTGTTTGAACGAGTTAAGACATGTTTCAACAAGTTAAGACATGTTTCAACAAGTTCAGACATGTTTGAACAATTTAAGACATGTTTGAACAAGTTCAGACATGTTTGAATTAATCATGGTTAAAGAACATCACCTAAATTGATCGTTTTTTTTTTTATAAGTAACCCAGAATCGAATTAAAGTACATAGATTAGACATTTTCAAATAAAATCTACTAGCTATAAACGTAGCCATAATAATAATTGTGATGCAATGTTTTATATGGAGACTTCTCAATAGTCCGACGCCCCATTAGTCCGACAATTCCATCTTTCTGTGTTATTTTTCGTTTTATTTAAATTTATTTATTTATTTTTTTAAAATATGATTAAATAGGTATACTCAATTAATGACTAAACTAAATATTAGAACAATTTTAAATTTCTTTAATTTTTAAAATTTTATATATTATTCTTTCATTTTACATTATTTCTAATATTAATTCATGATGCAATCCCTCACTTGATTTCATCATTTAATGTAGTTTGCTGCCTGTATCCGCTAGTTTGTTGTACTGCACACTTCATGATTGTTTAAAGACACCTGTCAGGGGGTTTCGGGGGGGGGGGGGGGCAGGTGTAGGTCATAAGCAAGGTATATTAACTACAAGGTAGAGTATTGCGCAGGTTCATATCAAGATGATTACAGTTTTGTTGTGAAAGACGCTTCGATGTCCCAGGAAATTCCTTTTAAAATGAAATCAATTTATGGTATTCATTGTTTTTAGAATCGAATGCTTTAACTTCGTTTTATTTGACTAAACTGGCTGAATTCAGCATCAACTTGATTATTCTGAAGTTATATTAACTTAGAAGGTATACTAAATGTCTTGATAGGAGTTTTAGAGTCTTCTGCGCATAAACAAATACGAACACACGAACGCACAGATGTGCCCTGTAATACTACATTACATACTTTATAATACAATTAATACAGCTGGTTAAATAGTATATAAGGATTTGTCCATGGTCGGGTGTGTAGTGTAATGTACGGATGTCATAAAAAAAGTGTTTAACCCGCATGTATAGTATATAAAGTAATGCAATCTAATATTGCAGGGTCACATCTGTGCATTCGTATGTTCGTATTTGTTTATGCGCAGAAAAGTCTAAAATTTGTATCAAGGCATAGCATACCTTGTAAATTAATGTATCTTGGTCATAAGCCATCCTGGTCAGGAGCCCCCCTTGTTTTTTAATCCTTATTTACCTATATTATTTAATACTTATTGACACTTTTGTAGTTCATTTCTGATTTACCATAAAATATATGTATATTGAAGGGCATGCCACAATTATAAAGTGTGCAGTACAACAAACTAGCGGATACAACAAACTACATTAGCAACTCTCAGTTATTTCTATCTAAGTAGTTCTTCATTTGTTTAACTAGGTAAATAAGGATTACAAAAATAGGGGGGGGGGGCTCGTGACCGGGGGGCTTATGAGCTAGGGGGCTCATGATCGGGGGGGCTCGTGACCGGGGGGCTCATGACCGTACCCACGGTGGGACGCCCCCTGATATACATATATTTTATGTTAAATTAGTAATAAACTACAAAAGTATCTGACTAATGGGGTGTCGGACTACTGGGGCGTCGGACTAATGGGGCGTCGGACTACTGAATAGTAACCGCTTTATATATATATGGCATATTGTAACTATTAATATTTCACATTTGTTAGCATTAAAAACTTATATATGTATCGGTATGACTAGTATATATAATTACTACCTATGTATTGAGTTGACCGTATTCAACAAACAGTGAATATTATAATTGAGAGCTTCAAGACAATATTAAATCAATAATTCGAATTTGTTTGCCTCAATGAAAATTCGATTGAAGGCTGACAAGTTCTGCAAACACATTTATGCAATCTGCAGAATCTAAATTAGGCAATGCATATGATTACAGAGAGTCTGTACATGAATATTAGTTACATTCTAGAGATGCAACTATCACAAAATTGGATCAAAACTTCCGTCGTAAGAATATTACGAGGTACCTAAAATTTGTTATCGCCATTCGAATTCAATGAAACTCTAGGTGCGGCCAGAGTCGAAATTGACATGACTATTGATTTTCTAGAATACATTTTGTAGACTTGTTATTCTTCTTCCATAGAAAATAAAATTATTAGTTAATAATTAGATTCGGATTCGTAATAATTAGAATCGGATTCGTAATAATTAGATTTGTATTCGTAATAATTAGGTTCGTATTCGTAATAATTAGATTCGTATTCGTAATAATTAGATTCGTATTCGTAATAATTAGATTCGTATTCGTAATAATTAGAATCGTATTCGTAATAATTAGATTCGTATTCGTAATAATTAGATTCGTATTCGTAATAATTAGATTCGTATTCGTAATAATTAGGTTCGTATTCTTAATAATTAGGTTCGTGTTCGTAATAATTAGATTCGTACTCGTAATAATTAGAATCGTATTCGTAATAATTAGGTTCGTATTTGTAATAATTAGATTCGTATTCGTAATAATTAGAATCGTAAATTCGTAATAATTAGGTTCGTATTCGTAATAATTAGATTCGTATTCGTAATAATTAGATTCGTATTCGTAATAATTAGATTCGTATTCGTAATAATTAGAATCGTATTCGTAATAATTAGATTCATATTCGTAATAATTAGATTCGTATTCGTAATAATTAGATTCGTATTCGTAATAATTAGATTCGTATTCGTAATAATTAGGTTCGTATTCTTAATAATTAGGTTCGTGTTCGTAATAATTAGATTCGTATTCGTAATAATTAGAATCGTATTCGTAATAATTAGGTTCGTATTTGTAATAATTAGATTCGTATTCGTAATAATTAGAATCGTAAATTCGTAATAATTAGGTTCGTATTCGTAATAATTAGATTCGTATTCGTAATAATTAGATTCGTATTCGTAATAATTAGAATCGTATTCGTAATAATTAGAATCGTATTCGTAATAATTCGATCCGTATTCGTAATAACAATTTTCATAAATTGTAGTACACGACTTTTTTTATCTATGTATCAAACTAGGTTTCCTGTTTGTTTTCATGTGAAATAGGAAGTTCGATATAAATATATCTTTTTAAATCACAACCCTTGTCTTCCTGTTCTCATTAACTATACAGTGTAAATATTAATTGAATAAAGAGTTATTGTATATATATTGTTTTATTAAATATCAAAACTCTGAAAATGTGATCCATAGATTATGATAATTAAATAAGTGAATTTATCTAGAAAACTGTTATTTGATAGCTCTGTAAGTGCCACAGATATGACTATACAATTTAATATTTGTTTACATGTGGTATCAATAAAGGTCATAAATTAAGTTTATCTAACCATTACCTAAATGCACAGATATTTCCGTCTTTTAGACTTTAGAGGAAATAGCAATCCACAACCTACCTGTACTCTAGGGTGAGAGCACGACTATTATCATATTTAATTTTGTGGTGAAAAGAAAGTTATGATACAGTAGACTCCTCTATAATGAATGCAGTGTCCTGTGTGAGGAAGTAGCCTCTATAGTGAACAAATCTTATTTATTCTGTCATGAATGACCCGTTTTAAAAAACTAATTGCTATTTTATGGCAGAATAAAGAAAATTCGTTCACTGTAGAGGCTACTTCATTACTCAGGACTCTACATTCACTATAGAGGATTTCATTATAGAGGAGTTCAACTGTTTTGTAAACTAAGGGGTTTGACGCTTGTTTTGGAAACAAAGGTCATTAAATAATCATATCCACTTTCAACATGTAGTGCATAAATCAGTGTTTGCAGAAATGGATAAATAGTGATTTCTGGCGCTAGATGGCGTTAGAAAAATATTGGGTGATACCTACTTATTATGAGCCCAAACGTGACAAATGCACGTACGTAGCTGGCAATTTTTCATAGTTGGGTGAATTAATTATATAATTCAATGTAGCTTCAAAAATAAAAATGTATAAATATTATTCCATCACTAGTGTACTTTGCCGTTAAAAATAACGGGTCTTCAATAGTAATTTATTTCCAGATATTAGGTTGCTTTTAGTGAATTGAATATATATTTTTTGCATTAACTAATAATTACTATATTTTATAGATAAAAACAATATAAAAATTGAATTATAACATAAGAATTTAAATTTCATATCAATATATTCCCGGATGCATCATGGCTACATTACTTGAGTTCAATTCCAGTCCTGTATAAGCGGACTCCAAATAAATAAATAAACACACGAGGGAAATTATTAGTATAGATACTAGTCCTATAATTCGTAACTTACTCAAATTATTTCGCATAATGAATAAATTTTTATTCAATTCACCGCAATATATTGGAGTAGTCTGTACCTAATTATTGTAATACAGCTTGTTATACATATTTGTAAATTTTCTTATCATTCTTAAGAGCGGACACCAAATAAATAAACAAACAAACACACGACAGAAATTATTAGGATAGATTGACTTTACAGTCATAGTATGGAAAAGTTACAATGGGCCTTTAACCACATTGTTTTTTATTAAAGTTTCCCTCCAACTCCAATGGAAAATGCGAGTTTTACATATTGTTATATATAGTAAGTTCTTAATTATCGGTCGGTACTACATCTTCGGACATATAAGAAAAAACTATATAATAATTATTATTATTACACAGTGCTATCTAATAATAATAATTTTTATATCGTTTTTTCTTATAAGACTGAAGATGTAGTACTGACCGATAATTAAGAACTTCCCTATATAGCTAAATTCTAGGATTACTAATTTGAAAATCGTATAGAATTTAGTTCAGTATACATGTGAATTTAAAAGTTTTTGATGCTCAGTATACCCATATACAGTACGGAACTCTAATATGACGGTCATGAAACGAATTTAAGAGTTTTTGATGCTCAGTATACCCATATACAGTACGGAACTCTAATATGACGGTCATGAAACGAATTTGAAAGATTTTGATGTTCAGTATACCCATATACAGTACGAAACTCTAATATGGCGGTCATGAAACGAATTTAAAAGTTTTTGATGCTCAGTATACCCATATACAGTACGGAACTCTAATATGACGGTCATGAAACGAATTTAAAAGTTTTTGATGCTCAGTATACCCATATACAGTACGAAACTCTAATATGACGGTCATGAAACGAATTTAAAACGCTCTTTGGTTTGATTTTCGGTACATTTTATATAAACAGATGTCGCCTGTTCACCGATTGTTCGTTCAGCCTTCCTTTAAATTGTAGATTTGGAACTTAAAATTTGGAACTCGGAAGTGAAACGGTATTGTAGTGTTTTGATTATAATAAAAACATTCGAAAATGTATAGAAACAAATATATATAGGCTATCAATTTTCATAGAGTTTACAGCAAAATGATCAGAATCAGTGGCAGCTTATAAATGACCTTGACCATCCAATATTCCTTGAGTTATAAATGACCTTGACCTTTGACCGATCACTCCCAAATCTAATCAAAGGGTTCCAAGATATAATGACCTATTAATCGTATCACTAAATTTCAGGCAATTTGGTTGAAAACTTTTTGAGTTATAAATGGCCTTAGCCTTTTACCCGATCGCTCCCAAAATCTAATCAAATGATTAGATTTTGTCCGACCAACTCTGACCAAAACATAACCTTCTTCAGTTTTGCGAAGGTAAATAACAGAAAAGGCTGGTTTATTATTGATAACATATATAATGTCAAAACCATTCTACAACGAATCTACAGTCTTGAGCCATATGTTCCTTTATACTTTATCCCTCATTTTTAATTCTGGGACAAATATCACAGACGTATATAACCGTTCAAATTTCCTAGTGCATAAAAACTCCAAAACGTGAAAATCCATCAATGTAAGTGTTATATCTTCTTAGTTATTACTAGGGTTGTGATAGTATGCTTTTATTAGGGTTGTGACAATATGCTCTTATTAGGGTTGTGACAATATGCTTTTATTAGGGTTGAGACAATATGCTTTTAAAATGATAGATCCTGAAAATATTATAGACATATTGAATTAAAGAGTATTCAAACGTTCTAAACCAGCGGTATATAGTATTCGATACCAATTCATTTCGTTTCGTCTATGATATTCATAAGATCTATGATTTTAAACGCATATTGTCACAACCCTAGTTATTACTTCAAATGAGGTGCATCTTCTGTGCGGTTTGAGTAAACACAAAACTATTTTGAACCAGCTATGATTGTTCATTGCTCTCTTCTTTAAACTATAAAATAGAACTCACTGTGGTGAACATTTGTGTCAAGTCAGTTACATTGTCTTTGTCAATTCAACGTCAATATTCTCTTTGAAATATGCTCTATATTCTCTTGGAAAAATCTCTCCATATGCTCTAAATACAGTCTTTTACACTCTGAAAACATGCTTTATATTCTCTAAAAATATGCTGTATATTCTTTTTCTTCTTGATTCACAAAAGAGTTGTAATTCAATTGATAAAACTGATAAGTGATTTATAGTATTAGCAACCCCCAATTAAATCACATTTGGATGCTAATCTCATGTTTCGGTGCAATGGAAATCTTTGAAGAGTTTAGATAAGTCGTATTAACTTGAATCATGTCACGTGGATCCAATGTGTGCATCGTATGACAAAGTTCAGTCGCAGTAATATTTAGTTAATAAAATGAGTAGATATTAAAGGTTATTCGTTACATTGACTAAGAAAAAAAGGAAGTTATTTTGATAAAATAAGATTATGAGAATACATTTTGTAATATTAATTCATGAAGCTTTTCAATATTGAACATTGCACAGGTTTCGACAAATTCACATTAACCTTAATTCGGTTTGTATGTTCCAATAATGTCGGCATGTCTTTTGCTGAGCAACGGTGTTTTAAAAAATACATACATCTATGTATACTCTATAGTGAACTCCTGTCTAGAGAATGAGTTAGGATGTAGCCTGAATAGTGAACAAATTTTCTATTGTCTGCGATGAATTGCCATCAGTCTTTAGAAAACTAAAGGTTATCTAACTTATTTTAAGGCAAACTTAAGTAAATTTGTTCACTATTCAGGATACATCCTAGAACTACACAGAAGTTATAGTGTATCTAAGAATTATTAAAATTGAATGGCCTATCTCTGAACAGAAAATATATTACTTTCATTAAATCATGAAAATATTTCCTAGTAGAAAGAATATATTCTAATAAAAAGAATATATTCTTCATAACTAGAATATTTTTTTCATATTAGGAATATACCAAAGATATTATGCTAACTTTGAATATACTTTATTTTAAATATGCTGAAGAGTATATCATTATGCTAAAAGCATATTGCCAGAACCCTAGTGATGACTAGGGTTGTGACAATATGTTTTTAGCATAGAAATATAATCTCGAGCATATTTGAAATAAAGCATATTCTTTTTATTAAAAACATATTCTTCTAATTAAAATCTTATTCTTTTCAAGAATAAATTTAAAAAATCATGAAACTAATATATTTCTCAGTTCAGAGATTTGCCATATATGCAAAATTTACCTAGATGCAACAAACGAATAAATATCTACAAAAAAACAATAGAAAGTATAAGTATGTAGGTATTTTAGAAGACCGTTGCCCACCAATACATGTCAAATTTATTGGAACATACAAGCCGAATTAAGGTTAATGCTTGGAAAACATGTTCAGGGTTCGATATTGAAAAGTTTCATAAATTACTATTAGAAAATGCATTTTATTTTATCCTAACAACTTTTCAAACGTTTTTTAGTTTAAATTTACCCGTTTTATTAACCCAATATTACTGTGACTGAACTTGGTCAGACGATATACAGATTCAAGTTAATAAAACTTATTTAAACTCTTCAAAGATTTCCATTGCACCGAAACAAGAGATTTGCATCCAAATGTGATTTAAGGAGATTGCCAATATCAATTATCAGGTATACAGAGCTAATTGCAGCACTTTTAAATGAATTGAGCATAAAAAACATAATTAGGCATAAGAAAAAATATAAAGCATATTTCAGAGCATATGGAGAATATATTTCTTGTGAATATATAGCAAATATTAAATAAATATTGAGCATGTTAAGAATATTGTCACAACCCTAATGATGACTTAAAATTTATAAATATTTATGAGTAGTCAACATTTCAACCAAACATCCAAGAATTTTTTAATGAAATATCCTATTCCAAAATTTTTATTACAAATATACTTACAAGATTACATTCAAATTTTACCGTTTTTAGCTTTTAGGACCAATGTCGAAATGAGGGAAAGCTACTCCGTGAATGCAGTCACCTACCAAGGAATGTGACGAAAAGGGACACAAGCACCGGTATCTACACTCACGAGGAAAATGAAGAGTTGATAGTAAATGAAGCCTACGAGCCTACCTAACACAAAAATCTAAAACCTCGTAGTTGAAGAGCATAACCAAGCGCTATCCTCTAAAACTTCAAGAAGCGTTAAAAAAGGAATAAAATGGAAAAACAATGGAACCCAAATTACAACAGTTTGGGGCTCAAAGGAACGCCGCCCCTCCTTCTCTTCCATTCACCCCAGATAGCTTCAGGATAGAACCCCTGATGACCGTGACTCCAAGAATGCTACTTTTGAAGGAAAAGTATACCAGCTCTATACAAGGATAATGACATAATATCTCTTTTCTTTCAATTTATTAGACTTTCTATTGAATTACAATGTTTAGGTTATACTTTGTCGGTGGGTACAGATATACTTTCAGTGTTGCAAGGGAAGCTATAATCGTTATTAACATTTTTAGGTACTCGCGATTTCATTTTTCGAAAAATAACTACAGTATATGCATATAATAAATCTATCTAATTACATAAATAATACTATTATATATAATAATAGAGATCTTTAAATGATAATAACTGAATCTTTGTAGATATACTATTATAATAATTCAACTGAATTTATTTTGATGAAATATGTAGATATTGAAAAATAATATAGACATCAAATATATCACAAAAGTAACACAAATCAATTAGTAGTCTCAAACTCGTCAAACAACAGACACTTTAATACATTTTCAACACTGGTATAATGATATGCAGAACACAGAGCTGAACAAAATAGATCGCTAACTAATCAACTATGAAACTGAACAATCAAACTCAAATGGCTGAAAATGGGATTAGCTAATTAGATCAATTCTCTTAAAATATAGCTACGTGCAATGCAGTATAGCTCCATGATGTAGTGTCCTGAGTAAGGAAATAGCATGTATAGTGAACAAATTTTCTTTACGTCTGACATGAATGGCTTTCAGTTTTTAGGAAACTAATGCCCATTCCATGGCAGACTAAAGAAAATATGTTCACTATAGAGGCTACTTCCTTTCTGAGGACACTACTTTACTACACAGAATTTTATTATAGAGGAGTTTTACTGTACTAAATTTGATAAGTGATCTATGTACAGTGTAATAATGTAATGTGAGTATGTGTTTATAGAATAATGGAGAAAAGCGCTCTATTATTTATAATGAAGTTTAATTGAACCTTTACTGATTAAACAAGAATTTGGTCAATCAATGACCAAATTCAGAACAACTTGAGCGTACATGGTCAGCTAATTAGTGAAGCTTTTCCATCCATCAGTCTGTGAGGAAAATAGTGTAGTTACTGCATAGAAATAGTGAATTATAATCATTCATGAAGGTGAGAGACAAATTCGTCGAAGGGGTAGCTGAATGGTTTGAATATATACAATTTGTGGCACACTTTAGTAAAGTGTTCCATGGACTCGAAATATACTAGAACAACCATCACACTAAAGGGCCGTACACACGTAGGGTTTTTTCAAGTCTTTCCACCAGACTTTTTGCTAAGCTCCTCCTACTTCTTCCACGAGTTGGTATCCATGATACCTGCAGGTGTCATATATACCAACTGAAATGAATAATAATTATATAGTTTTTTCTTATATTCTCGTGGAAAAGGAGGAGCTTAGTAAAAAGTCTGATGGAAAGACTGAAAAAACCCTACGTGTGAACGGCCCTTAACTGTCTTTCCAGGAGTATTATGAAAATCAATTTAAAACTATTCACACAAAGAGCCTAATTTAAACATCACTTAACTAATTCACACTAAATAGAGGAGGATCACGAAATAGGTTGTGAAAACCAAAGAATAATGAAGAATTTGTACTCATGAAAGTATTTTGAGAGAAAAAAAATATTCACAGCAAACCATATAGCTAGCAATCTTCAGTAGCCAAAATATTATTCTATACATCCAGCTTAATTAGCCACCAGAGGACGTTGGTTCTAAATTAGCTATCTTAAACATGGAGAACCCATTTCTAATTTTAACTAAGCAGCTACCTAGCTACTCGCTACTATATTTTAAATACATCAATAAAATAATCACAACTCTGTGAAATCGAAAATCAAAGATTTATGCTATATAAGCTTGGATAACTTTCATTAGTGAGCTAATTTTCCAGTACAAAAAAATAAAACTCTTTATCCACCTATGATTATGTATAACAGACTAATTGAGAAAAATAATTGATTTGGCAATTACAAATGAATATTATTAGAGAGAAAAAAATAACATGGATATTATATCTAATTAGTAGCACATAAATTATTAAAATTAAATGTTGACAGTGGTGGATAGTTCAACTTGTATTATTTTGCAATTTTTGGGTTTCCGATTTTACTTTCAACAACTAAATCAAAATTAAGAAGCTAATCATAAACAGAATTTTTTAAAGATATAGCTACGCTCAGATTTCTATTATAATTTTCTAACTGCAAGTAGCTACCAAGTTTAAATACCAGAATCTACAGATTTCACCTTCAATTCTTTAATTACAAATAGCCACTATTCTGAGTTCTTACAATAAATTTAAGACTTCTAGTTGTTATGGTACATTTAAGACTTCATTTTTAATCCCTTTACAAGTACCTCAACAACAGGAATCCGTTTCTATCTTTAGCTACAAAGAACTCGTTGTTGACCAACTGATCGCTCTGGGTGCGTCTAGTGAGATCGGTCATGAAAAGCTGTATGTAGGTCTGCGGCGAGAAGTTGCAGTCGAGAGGGACATCCTTCCTGAGGAGACTATCCCGCAGATGCTGGTTACTGAACTGATCCTGGGGACGTGAATGAAGGTGCATCTGGGAGTACTGCTGAGCAGTCATGTTGAAGTCGTTCTGCATGAATCCAGAGATGTCATGGCGGAAAGGGATGTTGAAGCCCTGGTAACCCTTCAAGTCGGACGTTCTGGCGGAATGCGCATGTGTGACGTAAATGTAGTCCGCTTTGGGCCACACAGAAGACACTTGCTCATAATACCTGAAAAGATAAAAATTAATCAGCAATGCAAAAATGACAATATGAATACCATCATTATTTTCAAACCATTTTACATAGCTACTGATATCACATATTCTTTGAAGTGTTTTAAACTAAAGAAGCCCAGAAAATTGACATTAGCTACCTGTCATCATCCATCCAGAAGGAATCATTGTCTTTGAACATACACAGAGAGTACACAATCTGGTCATTGATCAGACCTTCGTAGATAGGCACCACATATTGCAGATTTAGTAAGTGGCGCTGAACTAGTACCTCCTGAAAAAAGCACAACAGTCAAATATTCATAAAGACAACCGACTAAGTTTAAGCAAGTTTTAATACATATACATTGGTTCCAGGAAAACTCGATCTCAAGCCCCCTGTCATATCATTAAACAATCAAGTGTACAGCACAGAAAACTAGCAGATACAACAAACTACATAATGGCCATTTATGTTGAGAATTTCATGATTGTTAAATGAACTGGCATGGGGGTACAGGGGCAGCACACCCCCTTATACCATCAGTTTTCGATACCATAATAAATAAAATGAAGGTTTGGAAGGCCTGATTGAATCCGTTGGCTGGAATTTTTTCCTTCCGAGACCGAAATTTCCGGCCTTCGTATACATTACAGGAAGGATTGAATATCACAATTACAATTTAAAAAGTGTCATTTTGTTATGATGAACAAGATAGTTATCGTTGAAAGGGCAAAACTCACAGTTTTATCCGTTCCTCTTGCCCAGCGTGCGTAGAGAGGAGCAAAGGAGTGGTAGTATCCGTTGATGTGAGTGCCTACATTGGATTTGATGTAGAGGTAGTTGTCACTCTGGTTAACCAACTTCACTAAAGCATCCCTTGCACTCTTCTCATACCCTGCAACAAATGAATTCAAGATTTTGATGCCTTTTAAGAATTAAGTAACTAGTCAACATCAAATAAAATTAGTTTCTGCTTTAGAAAACAGGCCACATTCTACATTTTAGGTCTCCTATTTTGGTTGAACTATTGATATTAGATAATTTATTTACGTCTGCTTTGACCATTTCGTTGATCATGTATATCGCTGACGTCAAAAGGAAATTAAATACAAGGGACTGAAAGAAGCAGTCAGAGAGGAAAGTGGCTTCATGAATGAAGTTACCTACTACCGTCAGTGACAATGCACGTAGATGCAGAAAAGCTTGATATTCGATAAATTGAAAACACTAATTATCATCATCACTCACATTGTCTGTTTCTAGGCATGCTATTGGTTAAGTAAATAATTTCATCAAAGAATGGAGCTTCTAAGGCCTCTTTCTTGAGAGCTCGCATCTGTTGAGTGTTCACAGGTCTCTCTGACTTGAGTGGGAAGTAGTCTATGCTCTCGAACATGAAGAGAGGCTCTGAGTTGTAACGTCTGTTACCTGAATGGAGAAAAATTTGTAGGAATCACAATAAATATACAAAATTGATTAACAGTTTCATAATTACTTGACTCTAAAATTAATCAAAAGTAAATATCTTCTATCAAAAATTAGCTAGGGTAAGTTATGAATTATAGGTCAGTTTCACATCTTCGGTCATATAAAAAAGAAGATATATTTTTATTTTTATTGGTATCCAAGGATATCAATGAAATTTTTTTAGCTATATAATTTTTTATAGCTATGACCGAAGATATGAATATGACCTATAATTTGTAACATAGCCGACAACTTCATTAACAATTTGGTACATACCTCTTCTGTTGACATCATCTTGCCCCTGTACTATCTGTGTGATGATCACACGGCACCATATGGGGCCTTGCAGAGGAACATTCATCAGAGTACCAACCAAGCAACCAACTGAAAGGGAACACAACTTTGATACTCATAACAGATTCATGAATCATTTTAATTTAAAATTATTATAAATGTTACTAAAATAAAATTGATAGCTAACTATGTAGGGTAAGTTACGAATTATCAGTCAGTTTCACATCTTCAGTCATAAGAAAAAACTATATAATAGTAATTTCATTTTTATTGGTATCCCTGATACCAATATCCAATAAAAAAAAAATTGGTATCCCTGATACCAATATCCAATCCCTGATATCCATGATACCTACAGGTAACATGGATACCAAGAAAATAAAATAAAAAATAATTATATATATATAGTTTTTCTCGCATGACCATAAATGTGAAACTGCCCAATAATTTGTAACTTGTGGTACATTTATAAATCATTAAATCTCTCATTCAAAACTACATGTATTCTAAATATTTTTGTTCCGTAAGTAGGTACCTTCTAAGTTGGCAGCTCTGATAGGAGGAGCTTCTTGGTCTATGATTCCATCCTTTTGAAGTTTGTCGAGAAGCATGTCTCTCTGGTCATGACGAACACGTATTTCCAGCGACTGTGAAATACTGATGACACGCACCCACTGCAAAGCTCTGAATGAAGGCTGCAACAGAAGAATATCATTAGAAATCATAATAATATTTATTACATAGGGTAAATTACGAATTATCTGTCAGTTTCATATCTTCGGTAATATAAGAAAAAAAGATATTAAAATTGTTATTTAATTTTTATTTTAGTTGGTATCTATGATACAAAGATATGAAACTGACAGATAATTCATAATTTACCCTAGTTTTTTCTTACATGACCGAAGATGTAAAACTGATCAATATTTCATAACTTCCCCAATATAGAATACAAGTAAACTGTTCAAATACTATTTTGCAGTTAATTATAACTCAATCATAAGAATAGTATCTATAAAGTTTCATACACTTACCGCTTTCATATTCCTTGCAATGAAGCCGTACTGATTTGGCTCGTGAATAGGGATGGTTCTCTCGGCAAGAAACTTGGTGTTGCGTAGGTAAGTCGGCACCAAAGGCTGTCCAGCAGAACCCTTCACAAAAACCATACCGTCATCAGGCTGCTCCCATACCTTCTGACAGTCATAAGGAGTGCCATCATCAATGAAAGGGAATCCTGTCTCCTTCAGAGTGTGGTTGCTGTAGAATATGTTTTGTCCATAGAAATCAGGTTTGAGTTTGAAGGGTGGAGGAGCAACAGAAGAACTTTGATTGTCATTAGGCACTTCAATGATAGATTCTGATAAGTCTATTGTGGTGTTGGCATTAGCTTTGTCACCATTAGACACAGTTTTCTTTATGTCACTAGAATCATTCATAGGGGCACCACAATTTGTTTTCTTGTTGTCTTGCCCACTGCTTTGGCAATCATCTTTATTCACAACATTTTTAACCCCACTAGATTCATTTCCATTGTCAGAAGAGTGTGTATTTTCCAAAGCCTTTTCTGTCACATTATGACTGTCAGATTCAGCAGTCAAACTCTCAGTACTGTTCATGGTTAGTTTCTCCATGATAGCAGATATATCAACTCCATTACACACAGCTGAACTATCAGGTTTTGAACCATTCAATGTACTGGCTTCTTCTACCAATTTAATCTCCTCTGAATCAATACAGCTTTCATTATTTGTATCATCTAATGAGCTACTGATATCCAGCACTTCAATCGAATCATCAGCTAATCTAATTTCTGACTTCAAGTCTTCTTTTTTCTCTTCATCTTCCATTTTTTTCTCACAAGAATTAATTGCAGCAGTAACAGATTCAATTTTAGTGTTTGGAACCTCTATTTGCATATCTGTAGTTTTTACTTCAGTATCAACTGTATTCATTTTTTCTACCTCACCAACTATTATTTGAGACTCAATATCTTCCACTACTGCACTATTGGTTCCAGTTTCATCTTTGTTTTCTAAATCATCTTTTTCATTTGAATCAGCAGTTTCCACATTAGCGTCTGCAGTTTCCACATAAGCATTATCTACATCAGCATCTGCAGCTTCCTTATCAGCATCTGCAGTTTGTTCATCAGCATCTGCAGTTTGTTCATCAGCATCTGCAGTTTGTTCATCAGCATCTGCAGTTTGTTCATCAGCATCTGCAGTTTGTTCATCAGCATCTGCAGTTTGCTCATCAGCATTTGGAGCTTCTACATCATTATTGGCAGCTTCCACTTCCGCATTTGTAGTGTCCACCTCAGCACCTGTAGCTTCCACCTGAGCATTTGTAGTTTCCACATCAGCAGCTGCAGATTTAACATCTGCATCTGAAGCTTCTACATCAGCATCTGAAGCTTCTACATCAGCATCTGAAGCTTCTACATCAGCATCTGAAGCTTCTACATCAGCATCTGAAGCTTCTACATTATCTTTCCCATTTACACCAACATCTTTTGCTTCTATCTCAGTTCTTGCTGTTACTTCTTCATCTGATGATTCTATTTCAGCATCTGATGATTCTGCCTCAACCTCAGTTGACTCAGCTCCATCCTCTGTTGACTCAGCATCATCACCAATGGACTCAACATCAACATCTCTCAACTTAGAACCAACACTCTCTAATCTATTTGAATCTGATTTCTCAACAGCAGGTTTCTCTAGATTAGCAGCGAGGCTATCTTCACCGTTAGTTTGTTCAGTAGTTGAAGAATTGAGGACATCTTTCTTCTGCTCCTGAACAATCTCTGGTTCTGTGATCTCAACTGTACTTTTGCTTGGGGTGCTGGGAGGAGCTGCTTCATCACTT
This sequence comes from Caprella mutica, assembly GCA_947561585.1. Lineage (NCBI taxonomy): Eukaryota > Metazoa > Arthropoda > Malacostraca > Amphipoda > Caprellidae > Caprella > Caprella mutica. The sequence goes on along the minus strand of CANNZV010001449.1, from coordinate 44,513 downwards.
TGTTTCTGTGAACTATTTTCATGGCTGGACTCTCCACTTATTAGATCTTTTGGATTTTTGGAAGAATTGTCCTGTTTTTCAGTGGGTTTCAATTCATCAGGTTTTTTCTCCTCATTCTTCCAGAAGAAGTAATAGAAAAAAGCTAGGGCTGAGAAACCAAAAGGAATCCCAAATGTGTATATGTTGGACTTCATTTTACTCTGAAACAAAAGAATAATCTTATGATGGAATATAAAATAATAAAGGTAATTAAAAGAAATAGTGTGCATTATTAGCTATTACTTAATAAACACAGTGATCAACCATCATTTATATATAATTTAATCAGTCAATAACAACATACACTGATACAGATTATCAGCATCACATTAGTATGGCCCATAAACTCTCCACTTGTCTCATCAGCTCTCTCCAAAAGAAGCTAAATTTTCTCTCCATAATAATCAAATTAATATAAATGTTCTCCAAAAAAACAAAATAAATTGAATAACATTACAGGTTTACAACATAGGAAAAAAAATTATATATCTCTAAAATCAAATCATCAGATGCTCTTTTTTAAAGTCAGCAGAACTCAAACATAGTAAACTGCATCCATCACTTTATTGCAGATCACTATTTTGTGAATAATTTTAATAATATTGATCATACAGTAGTGAAACTTTGATCACTGGAAGATTGTTTCTATGTTAGTATATATCTTGCTGAAATATTTTTTGAATCCATGAGAAAATTGGAAAGTTATGAACATTTATGTATTTTGAAGGCATTTTAACGGTCCATCACTTTATTGCAGCTCTGTGAAAAGGCCAAAAAATGGGCGATTAACTTCTACCGAGAGGGTAAAAATTGAAACAGGTCCTGCAGAAGGGTTGACTCTTCTATATTTAGCTAATGAATTTGGGAGGGATAAGAGAAACATAGTTTCTGTTGTGGAAGAACCCGACACCAACCCAAGGAGAGATGAGGTTACGAGAAGTTTTTTCCTCTCAAAATATGCCAAAACTACTCAGGCAGGTTATAAGGCAGTCAAATAACACTAGTGCCTCCATTTTAGACAAGGCTGTCATTGGTTATTCGTCCAAACAGTGTCTTAAATGAGACGACAAGGAACGTGGAGCCCATTTCCAGGCCTCCTATGGACAAGACCCAAAAGGAAAAAGGCATTAGATGTACACAGAATTACATGAAAACAAACTTCCTACTTGTTCTTTTAACAGATGAGGAAAGAGCCACCCTTGATTTAAGTTGATTGCCTGGATGGATGGGTTAAAGTTTGGATCCTACTGGAGCTGTTTATCCACACTGGTTTCGTGGTCAACAAGGAGGCTGTGGCTTTATGTTTTAAGCGGGCATCATTGGTGAAACGTTAATTGGCCCTTTCTGAGTACCAGAGGGTGTAAACCTAACAATCCAATCCTACATTGCCTCTTTTGTTTTGCCAATCCCTTATCTCGTTGGCAAAACATTATTTTCTTGCATTACTTAGCACAATCTCATGCTTGAAGGGTTACAACTTCTTTCCTCATAAATCTGATCATCAAGTGAGAGACTTTCATGACTTGATTGCCTTGTTCTCTAGTCTTAAACCCCATTGAGCATTTCTGACTGTTTCATTTGAGAGAATACATCAGGACTGTTTAGACGTAAGACCAATGACAGCCTTGTCCAAAATGGAGGCACTAGTGTCATTTAGCTGCCTTATGACCTGCCTGCGTATTTTTTCGCATATTTCGAGGGGAAATGGTTTTTCTCATACCCTCATCTCTCCTTGGGTTTGTGTTGGGATTTTCCACAACAGAAACTATTGTTCTCTTAACCCTATCCTTCTATGTTATGAAGCTAAATGTCGGTGGAATTTTTTCCCAGTCTGCAAAGTGTGTCAAATTGCACCAAGATTTCATATTTCAGGACAATTAGTCTCCAAAAAATTTCAAATTTGTCTCCAAAATGTCTCCAATAATAACATGTAAGGCTGTAAGCATACGAATTAATTAGAAAATAGTCACCAAGATCTTGTTTTGATGAATTTTCCCTCAAATATAGTCTACTGACTCCAAGATCTTTGGTGACATGGACGCACTTAGTAAATAGAAGACTGGGATTTTACCCCTTTGAAAGTAATATTCTGGCAAAGTCAGTGGATTTTTACCTATTTATTCCTATGTTACCATTAATTTTCGGTGGAAAAATGGGTAAAATGTTGGTGGATCAGTCAAATTACTGGAAATTTATGGTGAATTTTTTCAGCTTTTTCAAAAAGTCAGTGGAATTTTGTGCTTCAAATACAGACTGGTGTAACATGGTCCTTCAATTGCAAATGGTGAGAATTATCTAATTTTCTCCTATGCTACAATGTTATTTTGGAGAGACATTTGGTAATTTTTGGAGAGACAAATGGAGAGTTTATTAGTGATACTATTTTACTTTGCAAATACAGACTGGAGTATGGCCTTTCCACATGAGTGACATGACTAGTGGACACTGGGCCAGTCTGCAAAGCATGCACAATTAGTCTCCAGATATTTAATTTTGGGGGCAATTTGTCTCCAAAGATTTTCAAATTTCTCTCCAAAATGAGTTAAATGACCAAAAATATCAAAATTCTCTCCATTATTTACATGTAAACATAGGAATTGATTTGAAAATTGTCGCCAAATAATTCAGAAGACTAATTTCAAAGCCTCATTAGTCGCCGGATAAACTTCACAACTTCGTGCATCTTTTGCAGACTGGGCACTTGGTTGGACCGTAGAAGCGCACTTACTACTAAGCCAGTCTGTATTTCATGGTAAATTCCACCGACATGTCGGCCAAGTAAAATAGTATGTCTCATAAACTCGCCATTTGTCTCTCCAGCTCTCTCCAAAATTCAACAAATTCTCTCCAAAATGATCAAATTTTCATAAATTCTCTCCAAAATAACATTGTAGCATAGGAGAAAAATAGATAAAACTCACCATTTGCAATTGAAGGGCTCAAAATAACTGTCACAAACTCGTCATTAAAATGGCGAGTTTGGACATGCTTTATTACTTGGCATGTCAGTGGAATTGTTTCCCCTTAAAATAAATATTCTAACAAAGTCGGTGGATTTTTAGCTATTTATTCCTATGTTATCATTAATTATTGGTGGAAAAATGGGTAAAATGTTGGTGGATCTGGATCAGCAAAATTACTGGAAATTTATGGTGGATTTTTTCAGTTTTTAACTTTTTCAAAAAGTCAGTGGAATTTTGCCAGTCTGCAGAATGTGTCTCTTCTCCCGCAGAGATTTTAATTTGTGAGACAGTTACTCTCTGACTCTCAGTAGGCAGTAGCAGATTCAGAATCTCCCAGAGCTAAATTAATGGTAACTGTGACAGGTAACATAGGAATTAATTCAAGATCTCCCGCAGAGATCTCAAATTTCTAAAAATTCAATCAAAAACTCCCGCAGACTCAGAGAGTCTTGGAAAAATGTTCCATATTCTGCAGACTGGGAATTTTGTGCACCAAATACAGACTGGCTACTGAGCACACAACAAAATTAAAAGAACTCATTGATTTAACATATCTTGTGAGTTATGACTATTGTCAGTAAATTAGTGCATTACTAGCTGAATTCAGAATTGTGATGTCTGACATTGAAAGTTATTAAAATATCTTTAAAAATCAGTTTCCTGAGTCCTGACTAGTGACTGAACTTAGTCATCAGTCTCCAAAATTCAGACTGAGAGTGCCAAGTGAACCGTGAAAGTTAGATAGGGGCTACCTACCTAACAGTTCAAATTAAAAATTTGTCAATTCTGTAACATCAAACGCTAAAAACTAGACACTAATCTTATTCTTATATGATATGATAACTGGGTGGCGGGTGCCTAAGAACCTACAATAATAACAAAGTACCTAGCAACAAGAACATAGGAATTAGGTAATTCAATATAGATTACGAACGACTTGTGAACACCGGACAGTGACGGACTTGTTCGGATCAACGAACTGAAAAAAAAAATTAGGCACTTAGCTTACATTTACATGACATGAACTATTGACACTTACCACTACTAACTTAGTTCATAAGGCAATTACACAATATTTATCTCTGTATTATAACTTTGAAATATCTTACAAAATTCAACCAGAAATAGTTCTTTTGTTAGAATTTTAGTGCGCTTGGAGAACGAACCAACGCATGTTTTTCTTTGAAAGAAAATGACGATCTGAATGTCGGAGAGCGCGCCAATTGTAAGTCCTGTGCCATAAAAATAGATTGCAACAAACAAAGAATTATAACCATTATAATTGTTTATAATCACCTTTTGCAATTATTCAGCTTTTGTAATTATGTATACATTTATATGGAATTGATTGATTAATGTAGATAGTATTTGATTGGTAGGAACTATTTGTGTATCATGGATTATCCTCAATTTTTTTTTAAATAATTTTGTAAATCATAACAGTTTTAATTTAAGGATGCTAATTGATATTAATTTGAATCTTATTTCTTAACGTTAATTGTTATTCTATGTTATTTTCTGCAATTCCCTGCCCCTTGTTTTTCTTTCCTTGATTTTATGTCGAACGCTATTTTCCTTGATTCTTATATGGAGCAAAAGTCCTAACAGGTATCAACTATCAGAGGGGTTTTCTGCGGCTTATCTCGCAGGGTAGGCTATATCCTATGGTTGATAAGGTAACTTTTCCTCGCATAAGATTTTGTCTCTTTTATCAGTGTAACAGTGAGAGCCACCTGTAAAGCACATAGACAGATCACACCTACTGAAGGTAAATGTAATATTTTTAAAACATAAACATTTGAAACTATCTAAGAAGTTCAGGAGCTAATCATTCTTCTTGTTGTGCTAAAAAAAAGCCTATTACGGGATAAGCTAAAGGAAAACTGAATTCTCTTCAAATTTGATGTCATCATTATTATTAAAACCTTTCTTTCAATTCATACTTACTCTTAAGGTAACCTATCACATTCATTCATTTATAATTAAAAAATTTGTGAAAAAAACTATAGATACAATTTCGTTGATCTTCAAACTATTAATTTTTTAATTCTGAAAATTTTAAAAATGGTGAAAAATTTTTAACAAAGATTAAGTACTCTTGACATATTTATAGGTAACTGAATACAAATTAGGCTTTTTATATTACGAAATGATATAAATATAAACCAAAACACGAATATCCCTCTTACCCTAAAGCCAAACTGAATCTTGAAGCTAAATTGAGTTAATTTTCTAAATTCAGTTGAAATATATAAGTGCCTACCATTCGTAGCAATTTTTGACAAAGTCAAAGTCATGATTAGAAATAGGCATTAACACTATATGAGGATTAATTATGTACAAATTTTTAATAACATAATAATATATAAGATAAAAGAATGGCTTACATTGTGAGAATGTATAAAATCAGTCTAAATCATTTCCTACATCACCTTTTCCCCGATAGATGGCGGTCCCAATGTCTCAGAGCGAGAGGTCCATCCTCTACATGTTTGAGAAACCTTCCGAACCGCTGTATTTCCCCAGGGCAGGGGATACTGTTGTGTATAACGTTCCTGAAGCTAACCTGGTCAGTCACGATAATAATCAGTAGATGACGTTTCATAATCTGAAACTTTAACGTCCATTTGAAGTATTTTTTAGCGTCTATGAAATAGTATTGGAAAAAAATTGTTGTCAGATGTGAAAGAATTCCTAAACAAAACTAACTCTGAAATTCAATCAGAAATTGAAATATAGAACGTGTTAAATATACTTTTTCATGTACATAATTTGAACAGCTGTTTTCATAGATCGAATATACATATACCTAATTTTTATGGTCGACAGAAAAATAAAATTTTATAATAGGTTTGAAATCGAATTTGAGAAAAACTAACTTTAAAACCTATTTTCAAACTCTGCAGCCAATTAACTTCGCCCCCCGACTGCCCCAAGGGGGGGGAAGAAGCAACACCCTTCCCGTGAACATCGACGAAAGAGTACCGCGATCTCTGCCCGCCTTGGTCAAGGCTCTTCCTCGCTCATCCCCCTTCTCGCTCAACTTCAGTGAACATAGGAAGGCTGCGAGAGCTGTCATTGAACTGCTGAATCGTAAGTTTTTTTTCGATGTCTTATGTTTAATAACAATATTTATGCAAGGAAATACAAAACCAGCAAAAACATGACCGAAATTTATATATAATTAAGTCGACATTAATTAATAGTTGAAACATTTCCTGTCGAAATACACAATCAGGTATTCAGATATATTTTTGTTAATATTATCGATGCCAATTTCTATTATCATAAATTTAACTTTTCGAGATGACGAATTTCATAAGTTAATGTTCACTTTTAAGTAACAGCTCATAATCCAATTCGATCATGTTTTATTTAAATACAAATTAACGTTTCTAAGCTAACCAATCGCAAACGTCTCCGACAGGTGCCAAATCACTTGACCAGCTTAGGGACATTGCTGCTTCCATCAGAGAGGAGATCAACGAGACTCTCTTCGTGTACAGCATGTCCTTCGTCATGACGAGAAATCCGGTGAGCAGCCGGAATTTCCCAATATCCCTAACTTTGCTAATATTTTTACAAATTTATTTTCGATTCATCCAACGCTATATATGTATTAAAGTTCCCCTCCAAGCAAATATTTTTATTGCTTTATTTAACGAGGCTAATGTTCCTTATAATTTTCCTGCAAACTGCATCGAATTTGGTAGCGTCTTTTTAATTTTATATGTTTTTAAAGATTTTTAAAATCAAAACTCTACAAAACCTATTTTACTTCCGACTTAATAATTTAAGAAATTTTCAGCCTGATGAAAAATAATGTACACCATTTGTTTTGGTTGTCAACTAGGTATTAGGTTTAATAAATCCATTTAATATTCGTGTAAAGGTATAAAATTGAATGAAATTATAATAGAAACGTTTATATACTTTAGGAAACAATTAATATCTAAAATAATTTAAATAAAGGCCGAAAACGCATGGTTTGTTTATAAGATTCAAATTTGTAATCAAAATAAAGAGTGTACAATCTTCTTCTTGAGCATTAGATTGGTGATTCGCTCAATTGTTGCTCACAGAGTATTAAAAAACTTTAAAAACAAATTATAAAATATAAACTGAACCAAATTGTATGTAGTTTGCAGAATAATGATAGTAACCTTAGTTCTATTATATTATGTAATAAACTCATTTTTTTCCCGGAGCCTGGAGAGGACCTTTAATGTTATTCTGAAATTAAAACAATGTTCACCCTACATTATCCCAATGGCATTACGAAATTTATTCAGTGATCATCCAGCATTTTTTCAATACATACTTTCACGAAATTCATTCAAGATTATCCCAATATTATTATTCTAAGATTCACACGATGTTCATCCAAGAATAGAATAACAATAGATGTCGATTTTCTAATTCTATATATAGATGATACTAATATCAAGTTATTAAATATAATAAAGTGACAATACATTTTTCTCTCAGCTATTCAGGGGCATGCGTGTACCGGCCATCTTTGAGATTTTCCCCAATCGTTCTTTGCCATCAGATGTTCTGGACCAGGCTAGAGCATTGGTCAACAGGGCCCAGAGTAACAAAAACCAGGATGTGGTGAGTCGAATCTTGGATATCAAGATTGTATACTTTTATATATCTATTAATTATATGCGAATCTTTTGTTGAATTCAGGCTTTTTGCTCATAGATTCCTTGTTATCAGTTATTTTAATTATTTAGATTAATTTAGTTCTTTTTAATGTAACATGGACTCCAAAGTACATCTTGATAATCTCATTATGTCATTTCAATTCTCGTGTAAGTTTAGAACAGCTAAACTCAAGAAATTCATACTCTAAGCTTCCTAATATATATTGTTACTCAAATAGACGCACTAAATTTTGTTGTTGTCAAGTATAAAGAGTTGATAATATTATCTCTGTTGAGATATTTTCTTATTGTTAGGCCTACCTAAAAATATCTCTCAAGAACCACATCCTGTAACGTTTTATCTGTTCAGTACCTACCTTAAGATGATAATATGGGGAATACTAAAGGATGTTTGTGTGCTCAAGCATCCTTCATAGCTTTGTAAAAATATGAACCAAATTTTCAGGGTTCAACATTATGAAGCCTCAAATCTGATATAAATTAATTATATATCAACATTCTCTGCAGATTTTATAGATTTATATTATACACTATTAATTAAATTCTGACAAAAAATAAAAACGTTGAAAATTTTCTAAAATTTTCTTTTCCATAAAATTCAGTATTGAAAAAAAAAAAATAAGGAATGATGGTCAATCAATATTACATAATATTTATTCCAATGCCAAGTTCAATTGATTTAATGATCTTTCCAGACGCAACCAATCGAGATCAATCACGACCAAGATTTTTCGGGTCTCCGCATGCGACTTGAAAACCGCGTGGCATATTGGCGCGAAGACTATGGACTCAACGCTCACCACTGGCATTGGCACCTTGTGTACCCATCAGAAGTTATGCTGCAACCCAACGAGATACCTGACAGAAAGGGAGAACTTTTCTACTACATGCATCAGCAGATTGTCGCTAGGTAGTTTATGGATAAACAGTAGCAACATAAGTTCATGAAAAAGAGTCTCCGAATGATGTTATTTTCTCAAATCACCGTTTTCTAATACCCTATCTTTTTTCAAATCTTATAAATTTGTCGTTGTGTACCTAGACCAATTTTTACAAAATCTACAAACATTACAATTAGTAAAACTCATTTTTGGAAATGTTAAGTTTCTAAATTGTCAAATAATCATTACGGATACACTTTTTCTTAACTGTACGTTAATTGAAGTGAGTTCATAGAACTAGAAATCTCAGAACTCGTGGAAGCGACACTGTTCGATAAGAAAATTGTCATATCATTACTATAGGTAGACTTATGATTAGTGTTTTGCTTTATTTCTATAATTTCTAAATAAACTTCCATATTGGTAAGATTTTCTGTCCACCATTTAATGTTATCATTCTTTTTTCTCAGATTCGATATGGAGCGAATGAGCGTGGGCTTGCCTCGAGTTGTTAAACTGGATAATTTCAGAGCCCCGATTGCTGATGGATACTTCTCCAAATTGAGGTTCGACAACTCTGATGTGAACAGGGTTCCTGTTCCCGGTCTGCACCCCAATGCTTCCAACTGGGGAAACAGACAGGACAACACTGTTCTGCAGGTAAATTAAATCTTTCAGATAAACACAAGAAATAGAGAATGACGTGTCACAATTATTTTTTTTTTTGTTACTTGCATAGTAAAAGTTTTAAATACAATTTCACTTTCAGAACTATTCTCGTCCGAACACCTTCATTCCAGTTGACATCACCGAACTGGAACTATGGAGAGATCGTCTTCTGGATGGTATCCATCGTGGATTTTTCATTGATGTGAGAATTTTTAGCTTTTAATTTAACCTTTTTTCTAAATCCTAAACATAGATTCCAATATTGTTTCTCCAGTTAACGCATTCTTAGATATACCAAGTTACTTGGCACATTATTTATTATGATAATGGGAGTATCAATAATACATACAATATTTCCATTTTATTACATAATAATAAAAATGATTTAGTATTGAATCGGGTAAATTTCTCTTATCAGCCTGAAGGTAACCGGGTGCCACTAAGTGATGAAGTTGACATCACGGATCGTCGTCGCAAGCGAGGAATTGATATCATTGGAGACAGTTTCGAAGCCGATCCAAACCTGAGTGCCAACTATCAGTTCTACGGAGATCTGCACAATTTTGGTCATGTTCTGATTTCTAGTGCACATGACCCAGATGGAACCCACGGGGTAGGTTATTTCATTTGTAAAAACTGAATTCTTATTTAGTAATGAGAAATCTAACTTTGAGCAAATGTGTATCTCAAAGGTTCTTCAAATTTCTGGTAACACTTTTAAACTTACCAAATTAGGTTTTAATATTGGATGCTATACATTGATAAAGAGTTAATTTTTTGATAGAATATTAAAAAATAAAATTACGTATCGGTTTTCTTGACAGGAAAACCTAGGAGTGATGTCAGACAGTGCAACTGCCATGAGAGACCCTGTGTTTTACCGCTGGCATAAGTTCATTGACTGGATCTTCCAACAGTACAAGGCGACTCAACCTGTCTACACTATAAACCAGGTTGGTAAATTAATCAATAATGATAAAGTTTCAATTAGGAATGATAATAGAAACCACGATAAGAGGTCCACGCTATTCTTTGCAACTGATTCCATCAATAAATCAACTAATTAGTGTGAATGCCTTGACAAATTATTTTCCGGTTCTCAATATGCGATTCGAATTCCATATCTAAAATCTTAAACAACATTCTAAAGGTGATACTTTTATATTATGTAAGTCAATAATAGAAGGACTCATTGTGGACGTTAACTTTTCAGTTACAATTGGAAGGCGTGACAATAGGAAGACTGGGTGTAGCTTCTGGAACAATCGCTGATGAGATTCACACCGGATGGAACAGACAACAGTTTGAAGCCTCCCGAGGAATTGACTTTGGAACATCTCAGTCTGTGAGAGTGAACCTTCAGCATTTGGACCATAAGCCATTCGACTACCACATTTTGGTGAGGAATATTGTTAATTCAAAGAGCTAACATGCATGGTGATTTCAATCTATAGTTATACGAGTCACTATTCTCAGAATTACAATTGACAAATAGACTAATAGTGACAATTCGAAGTACTAAATGAACTTTCTTCTGATAGGCTATTAACTCGACTGCTGGGCCTAAAAGGGTTTATGTCAGGGTATTTTTGGCTCCCAAATTTAACCAGAGTGGAGTTGAGATGCGACTTGACGAACAGAGGCTTCTCTGGTCCGAGATGGATAAGTTCATATTCACCCGTAAGTGGGAATTAAAGTTTCACATTTATTTATAAATATACTAAAAGCTTACATACTTTATGCTACATACGGTTATATTAAATGTGAAAAATGTAAAGTCTAACTCATTATTTTTCTATTTATTCTAGTGCAACCTGGACAGAATCATATCAAGAGGCCTTCTTCGCAGTCTTCCATAACCATTCCAGGAGAGCTCACTTTCCGAGACTTGGAAGCAGGTGTTCGCGGTGGTCCTCGTAAGTTCAATTAGAGTTTTTAAACATCAATAGTATTATGATAATATTTCAAATGCTATTAACCTATTTGGAAACATGAAATACTGACAATTAGCTTGATTAATGTGTGCTGTCTCTCCCGTACTCCCTATATACCTTCGGTAACTGTATTTATTTTTCATTAAAAGCATCGGAAAGACCTCCAGGTGACACACAGGAAGATTTTTGTGGATGTGGCTGGCCTCAGCATCTGTTGGTGCCAAGAGGGAGACCAGAGGGAATGGTCTATCAACTCTTCGTCATGATGACTGACTATGAAGAGGATATAGTGAGTAGAAAGCTCATTGCCATGGAAAACTATTGGCAATAGATAACAATAATCATCATTTATAGTGTTCAGGAATTTGTATTTCAATTATCACAAAGTATTTTACAATACATAACATTATGAATCTATTTTCACCATCAAGACGGTGAATACAATAAATTTATTAAATTTGGGAACATTCAAACTCATAATTCATCTCGTATGTAACAGTTTTTAGCATTAAATATATTTGAATGAGAGTTAATTTAAAAATGGTAGATAGATAGATATCAAGATTTCGTATCCTTTCAATTGGTGATTTACTTGTTTATCTTCCTTAAATGGATTCTTTTTCAACAACACAAGTGGTCATTATTTAATTTCATCTCCCATCTGCAGATCCCTCAAGGTCGCGGCGCCCGATCATGTGCCAGTGCCGCCTCTTTCTGCGGGGTACTGGATGAAAGGTACCCTGACAAGCGGCCCATGGGTTTCCCCTTCGACAGGCCCCACCCGAGAGAACTCAGGACTCCCGAGGAGCTCATTGTCTTCATCACAGACTTCGCCGGACTGGATAACATGGCTGTGCATGACATCACTATAAGGTTTTTGGGAGAGGAGCTGAACCCACAAACAAACTGATTGATGACGTCATTGTTAGGTTTTTGGGGATGAATTGAACCCATTAACTAACTGATTGATGACGTCATTGTTAGGTTTTTGGGGATGAATTGAACCCACAAACCAACTGATTGATGACGTCAATGTTAGGCTTTTGTGGGAAGAGCTTAACCCACAAACCAACTGATTCTTTTCTTGTTTTGAAACATTTGCATTTATTGTAATCACTTCTTATTTTGTCAGCGTACATTTTTACCTTTGAGATAAGCTTATTAATTTTTTTTTAAACTTTTAAAATAGATATACCTATAGTTTGCTATGATAAAATATATTTTACCATTTCCAATCTACGTTATTTTAATTTTTGATATTAGTTTAATTTTTTTTATCAGAACCTTGTTTAATTATATATATCTTATTCTATAATGCATTTTACCTTGCATATTCATGCATTTAACCATTAAAAGTAAGAGTGAAGTAAATTCCTTTCATTTTATCCCATAAAATATTTAAATTTGAACTCAGAAAAAACTAGTGTCCTGTTTAATTATTTCACTGGTCATATCACTTTTTTCTGGTCATATTATATACTACTATAGTGTACTTTCCCGTTAAAAATAACTGGTCATCATCAATACCAATTAATTTCCCGTTATTATGTTACTTTTAATGAATTAAATTAAAATTAAATTTTCTGCATAGTCTAATTTATTTTAAAGATAAAATATATTTAACTAGATTATGTGCACTCGGTAGAGCGCATATCTTCGCCTCCGCTTTGACCCGTTCTCTCCCAAAATTAAGTAAACTGCTAACTGGATAATAACCAATCGTCCAACCAAGTTTCATGCAATATGGTACAATACTTTTTGAGTTATAAATGACCTTGACCTTTGACGGATCGCTTCCAAAATTCTACCAGATCGTTCCTGGTCATTGACCAATTTTATCATCAAATTTCAGACAATTTGGTTGAAGTCTTTTTGAGTTACAAATGGCCTTGACCAGATCACTCCCAAAATCTATCAAAATGGTTCCTGTATATTGACCAATCGTTCCACCAAGTTTCATGCAATATGGTTCGATATTTTTTGAGTTATAAATGACCGTGACCGTGACCTTTGACCGGGTCACTCCCAAAAGACTAGCAGCAGGTCACTGGACATGGACCAATCGTTTCACCAAATTTCAGGCAATTTGGTTGAACACTTTTTCAGTTAATCGAATAACAAGATGATAAATAAATAAATTCCGATGAAAATATAACCTTCCGCAAGATTGCGAAGGTAAAATTTGAATAAAAACAGGGAATTTAAATATCAAGTCAATATATTCCCGTGCGTATCTTAGTTACATTCTTCATGTTTAATACCCGTCGTGTAAAAGCAGACACCAAATAAATAAACACACAAGGAAATTATTAGTACACACAGAGAAAGGATTAGTTGAATCAAATCATATTTGATTTGTTTTGACTAAATTTTATGGTTTATCTGTGCGCCTACCTACGTGGTGAGTTGCAGGTACTATTTAAAATGAGTTAAATTGACGTTGGTTAAAACAACACATATGTGAGTTGATTATTTTTAATTCCCGATGGTCACAACAACTACCTGTGATAGTCAAAACTGCTCGTGATGGTTGAACCAATTATATGTAATGGTTAAAACAACTACAGAACAAGGTTACATCAACTACTTGTGAATGTTTCTCCAATCACTCCTATGTGTTATACCAACTACTCGTGTAGGTTATACCAACTACTCGTGTAGGTTATACCAACTGCTTGTGTAGGTTATACCAACTACTCGTGTAGGTAATACCAACTACTCGTGTAGGTTACATTAACTACTCGTATAGGTGATATCAACTACTCATGTTGGTTATATCAACTACTCGGTTAGGTTATATAAACTACTCGTGTTGGTTATATCAACTAATCGTGTAGGTTATACCAACTACTCGTGTAGGTTACATTAACTACTCGTATAGGTGATATCAACTACTCGGTTCGGTTACATCAACTACTCGTGTAGGTTATATCATCTTCTCGTGTTGGTTATATCAACTACCTGTAAACTAAGTAAATGTATATCAACTATTATAGTGTAGGTTGAAATATCGGTCTGGTTAGCAGTATCCAGACTTTTTACAAGATTTTTTCAGTCACTATATTTACTCTATTAAATTATAATCTCGAGTTAGGTCCCGGTATCAATTAGATTAGACTATTTATTTTCTAGGACCAAATCTAACATGTTCACATTTATTTTCTACTTTTGCTTCTGTGATATGCATACTATTTTAATTTTAAAAAATAATTGATCATCTAGACCTATCCTTGCTTTTTGAAATGTTTTCGATCCGATGAATTGATATATGGTTATCAGTTGTAAATTAATAGATTAGATTGAATAAGTAATCTCATCAGGTCAGTTTATAAATAAGTAGTTAGATGACATAAATAACTTTACATAATTAAATAACCAGGCTAGATTACAAAAGTTGATAAATCTTTGATATGCTGCAATTGTACTATAACTTAATGAATAATAAAGCCTTTATCTTCTAAACCATATTTTAGTGCAATTCATCTTACTCATAGGCACTGATATTGAAATATGCTAATAGAATTACCAAGGTCAAATTGAAAACGAAATATAAACATTAAAGTTTTAGATTTATTATTTAGAAGTACAATTTGAATTCTCGTCACTTTCTTCCACGACTGTAGGTTGCCAATTCCTGAAATAAGGGATTCGTATATTAATATATATTGAATAGAAATTCACAGTATCGTTCATATACATTATCAATAACATCACCTACTCTTTTTCCTTTTGTGATGAGATAGCGACAGCTTCGATATTCTTTTCATGTCTGGAATCCCTAAAAGCATATGAAAAAGTAAGAGCTAATCATATTGCAAATACATATTTAAAAATCATCTCTAATATTTTCAAATACTTACTTTGACCTAGCATAAATTGTTCCTGAACCATTCAAAGGAATTGAAGAGGACTCCGATAGTTGATGACGTTGATCTACTTCATCAATTCTTCATCAAGATCTGAAAGTAGATTCATAAAATATAGAAAACCATATATTAATAAAGAAATGAAAAGAATTATTAACTGAGAATTCTTTCATATAGGTAAATTATTTATATAAAATGTTAAACTAATTTATAAATCTTCAGATGCAGTATAAATTTAGCTCTAATAAATGCAATGGATTTTTCTAGCTAATCCTCATAATTTTGTTCATTATACACTCATAATGTAGACTTTAATTAAATACCAAGAAAGTATAATATATCAAAAGGCTCACCTCTAGTTGGAGTGTTCACACCCTGCTAAATCCCTGGACGGTGTTCTTCTCCGACTATCTCCCTGGATGGAGTTCTCCCAGTCATAGAAAACTAGGGTCAAGTAGGTAAATTGCGGCACTTTAACTAACTGCAGTATCTTATCTCAGAAACATTAATAACCATCATGACTTCAAGGCACTCGTGAAATGAATAGAACCTATCATAAATTGAGCTTAAATTATGATGTTCAACAATTCAGTATATAGCTAAACTAATTTCAGAATGATTTTGAGACTCTCTTAATAGGGTCACAATTAGAAATTAAAGAACCGAATTTGGCTGTGTAACCCTACCTATAGGTACACCAACTAGGTTTAAAATATATAAATGATCAGACCACTTTACTCAAGATACTAGGATAAGTTCCGAAATATCGGACGGCTCCACATTTTCGGTCGCGTAAGAAAAACTATATTAAATTAACTTTTATTTTAATTAGCTATTAGGTAGCTATATACTATATTTCATACGTGACCGAAAATTTGAAATCGCCTGATAATTTGGAACTTACCCTATTCTGAGGACAGCGCAGTAACTGCCTATAATAACATATAATAATAATATAGGAAAATTAGTTTGGATATAAGTTTACAAACTGGAAGGCAGTAATCAAAATTTATTATTATAAAATATAAAAGTTATATACTGATAGTCAGCTCTTCAAATAACTACCTATATAAAGCCACCAAACTATCAATCACCAATATTTTAGAATATTTAGGCAGACATTTATCAATTTATTAATGGAATTAATTAATAATTAATATAATCGATCGGCAGCGATAATACTATTTAATGCATTTAACGTTATTGTTTGCACTTGAACTAAAATGGTATTGAGGAGCGTTCACTTTCAACACGTAACACACTTGAAACAAGATTTGAACTGAAAAGTGTTATGCGAATAAATTAGCTTTGAGGAAAGCATAAGTTGCCACTTACTCATTTGATTGAACTCACACCTAAACTTAAAAAAAAGTAGCACTAACTCATAGTAAGTTAATTTATACACCAGATAAATAAGATTAACAGTCTTTGTGGGTTACATTATCACACTATGTCATAGTTGTTTTAACTTTTACCTAAACTTACAAAAAAGTAGCGCCAACTCTCATAGTAAGTTAATTCATACACTGCAGAATACACTGGATTAACAGTCTTTGTGGGTTACTATAACACACTATGTCATAGTTGATTTAACTCGCACCTAAACTTTAAAAAGTAGCGTCAACTCTCATAGTAAGTTAATTCATACACCAGATACATTGAATTGACAATCTTTGTGAGTTACTTCAACACACTATGTCATAGTTGTTTTAACATATGTTCAAACTCCCAAAATGTAACTCTAACTCTCATAGTAAGTTGATTCAATCCATAAAATGATTTGAATTAACTATGTTTGGTGACACACACGTCATAGTTGTTTTGACACACATGAAAACATGAATATAGTCAAACCAACTCACGTAATAAATTGATTCAAAGCATAAATTGTTGACCCATTAAATATGAGTAAACTTTTTTCTCTGTGTATAGAAGATTCGCTTATTTTGTCTGTAAAATTCATTTTAACCACGTTGTTATTCATTTTTGAAACTGTATCAATCTGAAGAAAAACGATTTTGATTTTTTTATCTGAAATCAGAATACTCTGTTATTACTAGTAAGACTCAGCACATGAGGTGTGATTGGGACTGATACAACAGAGGAATGATCAACTGCATGGACTCTTCACATTTATAGGACATAAAACATCTCCCTTCTGACTTAACATCCTGACATTCATATCGAGTTCCAAACTATGCTTCATAAGTCATACCCCAACAACATACAGTAAGGAAAACAACTATGATATACAATAGCAAATTTATGGGACATAATCGACGTTGAATTTCCTATACAAAAGGATACTGTTATAGTCCTATCAATCATTCACCTCTGCCCCGAAAATCCAATTATTTCACAGACAATTTCATTAAGGGGACCGTACTTGGTTTTTTGAAATAATTTTTTTAATGAAGCTACGGTTCTGAAACTTACTACTCTAATATAAAATTGAATTCTCTATTGTTTTGTTCATGGCATTTTGTTCGATTAGACCCTTAGGAAACGAGTTATTTGAATTTCGAACCGTTTACAAAAAGCCTAAGGTTTTTACAATTTTGAAGCTATGGCATCGAGGTTGTTAATTTTCGATTCTCTACCGAATTCTCTACAGCTTTCAATCCTTGTTTTTTGAATTTTCGAATTGGTTTTCGAAATATTTGTTTTTTCGTGAAAAGAAAAATCAAAATTTTACATTTCGAAAAATAATTCGAATATCAAAAAAACCAGGAATGACAGCTGTATAGAAATTCTCTACCAATGCCGTAAATTCGAAATTTTAAAAGCCTTAGGCTTTTGAATATCAAAATTTGTCCTTTTTCTGAAGTGCCAGAAAAAGGCATTCAAAATTTCCGTGTACATACATAGCTACGTTCTGACACGTTACATCTTCCCATCGTAAGATATGGAGTGCCAGTGATGTTGAAATTGTTGATAGTAGCCAATAGCTTTTGTGTGTGGTCTCAGTAGCAAGAACTATACCAGATATGGTGAGATAATCAATAATTACGAATTATCAGTGGTTGATATAGGGAGTGTGTAAAGCATTTAGCGCTGCCCAAATCCTCGCCTCGCCCCACTCCCTTTCTCTCTCCCCCCAGTGGGTTATAGTGACTCTAACTCTGATATTTCAATCAAACATCTGGAATGGTACTAGGTAGCTATTTACGGATTAAAAAAAAAATTATGAGAATTTCCCAAGTACGGTCCCCTAAATAATATTCAGATAGACCTCTTTCTGTAACTCCAATATGGACCACAAATTAATATTGGCGACAACTAAAGAAATATTGGGAAGAGAACATTGTACGTGGGTATATACAACATTACTTTCAGCTATAGATGAATCATCAATAACACCATCTAATTCATCGGTTGAACTCAATTCTACGTTCAACCGAAAAGTCTGAACTGTATTGATGGAACAGCTCTTCGGATCTGTACGTTAGAAGTTACTCAGCGAAACTAGAGGATTAAATTGCACTCCACCGAAACACTGCAAATGAATAACTGAATCATATGTTTCATAATAAACTTGTTCGGATCAACGAACTGAAAAAAAATTAGGCACTTAGCTTACATTTACATGACATGAACTATTGACACTTACCACTACTAACTTAGTTCATAAGGCAATTATACAATATTTATCTCAGTATTATAACTTTGAAATATCTTACAAAATTCAACCAGAAATAGTTCTTTTGTTAGAATTTTAGTGCGCTTGGAGAACGAACCAACGCATGTTTTTCTTTGAAAGAAAATGACGATCTGAATGTCGGAGAGCGCGCCAATTGTAAGTCCTGTGCCATAAAAATAGATTGCAACAAACAAAGAATTATAACCATTATAATTGTTTATAATCACCTTTTGCAATTATTCAGCTTCTGTAATTATGTATACATTTATATGAAATTGATTGATTATTTTAGATAGTATTTGATTGGTAGGAACTATTTGTGCATCACAGATTTTCCTCAAAAATAATTAAATAATTTTGTAAATCATAATACAGGCATCCCCCGCTTTAATTATCAAATCACGACTCAGTTTAATTACCAAACAGTAATTAAAGCGAGGAAAAGTAACAAGAAATTTATAATTGTCACTCTTTGATTATACATCGCATTTTCTATGAGTTATGATGAAGTAAAATTTTATTTTAGAGTTAGAGTACTATACAGTATTGGCCACAAAAATGTTTCCGCTTTTTCAAATATTTGTAAATCGTTAGCCAATGGACGGAAAAATTGTATCTTGGTCTCTTTTTTTCCGCTTCTTATTTTACTCTTAACAGGTAAAAATATTTTTGAACTGATGGACATAGTTTAAGAACAGGTAAGCAAAGAGTGAGGGTGATTATTTTTGTCATTGCTCGAAGGTTATTCTTAGATCTAACTATATTTACTAATAGGCAGTGAATAAAAGGAAAAAAATATAAATGTATATATTATAATATAGGGTGCTTACACTTCTTCATTGGAAACTATTTGGAAATAGAACAACTTCAGTGACATTTTGATCTTATTGAAGTTTTCTCTAGGAATATTCGTTCTTCGCTTGTTCATTGCATGGTTAAAGCCCGTTTCACACTTGCATTTTTAACAGCGCGGAAAAAACTCTCATTAAAATGTGTTCACACATGCGTTTATTCATCGTTGAAGTAAAAATTTAATGTGATTTTCCATCAGCGATAAAAACAAACCATATTTTAAGAAGAAATTTTTTCAGTGTCTGTGGTGTTACAAATACAAGTGTGAAACGGGCCTTAACCATGCAATGAACAAGCGAAGAACAAATATTAAAGGTCCTCTCCAGGTTCCGGAAAAAAATGAGTTTATTACATAATATTATAGAACTAAGGTCTACGATCATTATTCCGCAAACCGCATACAATTTGGTTCAGTATATATTTAATTATTTGCTTTTAAAGATTTTTAATACTCTGTGAGCAACAATCGAGCGAATCTCCAACCTGACGCTGAGAAAAAAGATTGTACACTCTTTGTTTTGATTTCAAATTTAGATTTTCAAACAAAAAATGCGTTTTTGGCCTTCTTTCAAGATATTAATTGTTATTAAAGGTATATAAACGTTTCTATAATAAGTTTATCCTAATTAAACCTTTAAACGAATAATAAATAGATTTATTAAACCAAATGCCTAGTTGACAATCAAAACAAATGGTGTACATTCTTTTTCTTCAGACTGAAAATTAGAAAGTCGGAAGTAAAGTAGGTTTGGTAAAGTTTGGATTATAAAAATCTTTAAAAGCATATAAAATTAAAAATATGCTATCAAATTTTATGGGGTTTGCAGTAAAATGATAAGAAACATTAGCCTCGTTGAATTAAGCGATAAAAAAATTTGCCTGGAGGGGACCTTTAAGAGTGAAAACTTCTATGAGATCAAATGTCACTGAAGTTGTTCAATTTCAAAATAGTTTCCAAGGAAGAAGTGTAAGCACCCTTTATTATATTTTCTACCATTATAATTTTTCTTCCTTTTATTCACTGCCTTTTAGTAAGTAAAATCACAGAGTTAGCTCTAAGAATAACCTTCGCGTAATGACAAAAATAATCACCCTCACTCTTTGCTTACCTGTTTTTAAACTATGTCCATTAGTTCAAAAATGTTTTTACCTGTTAATAGTAAAATAAGTGGCGGAGAAAAAAAGACCAAGATACATTTTTTACGTCCATTGACTAACGATTTACAAGTATTTGAAAGAGCGGAAACATTTTTGTGGGCCATACTGTATAAGCCTCTTGTATTATTGGGTCTATGTCATTTGGGTCGTGGTCTTTTGGGTCGCGACATTTAAGTTGCGACCATTTGGGTCCGTGTTTATAAAAAGTATAATTTAGCTTTTGTATAATTGAATGCTTCTTCATTTTTAATGGTAATTAATAAAATATTTTAATATTTATTGAAATTTTAATATATATAAAAAAACACTTAATGCCATTGTTTCCCGCTCAAATTTGGAATGTCCATGGATTATTCTTGAATAATTTACGTAGAACCAACAATAACATCGAAGCTTATCATAACGCATCTTGGTTGCATCCAAACATATGGAAATTCATAGATACATTATAAAAAAGGAAAAAGTCTAGCTGCAACAAAGAAAAGCACATCGAATGCGGTGAGCCACTTCATGGGAAAAGAAGTACAGAGACGCTAAGGTAAAGCTTAAAAATATTGTTAAACGATACAACTCAGTCGATAAATTATTATTTAAAAAAAACATTGCCCACAATATGCGGTATTAGTTTTTTCTATACTATGAACTAATTCAAACCTTCGTGTTTAAAGCTGTTTTTACCAAAGATATTATACTTTGTTTTTACCATGTTAGACGTAAGCAAACATTTGTTGTAAAAAATCTTATTATTTTAGAGTATGCTAAATTTTCATTGTTCAACACGTTAATTGTGGAAGCGCATTAAGTGTTTTTTTATATATTAAAATTTCACTAAATTTTAAAATATTTTATTAAATTAACATTAAAACTGAGAAAGCACTCAATTATACATAAGCTATATTAACTATGCATGTTTATTATACGTTTTGTAAACACGGACTCAAATGACCGCGACCCAAATGGTCCGAGACCCAATTGACCACGACTCAATTGACCGCGACCCCAATTGACCGGAAACCTGTATTGACTGTGATGAAAGTTTAAAGTAGTGAATTTATTAAAGGTTTTAAAATTCAACACTAGCTTAACTCTCACTCAGTATAGGTGAGTAATTAATAGATACTTAGTTTTCTATAGTTATTGAGTTATATTGAACAAACAGCAATTTTATGCTTTGTGAAATATTTTTGGTAGTAGGGTACTAAGTTCTATAATTTCGGACACGTCCAAAAAAATATATAATTATAATCATTATTTAACTTCTATTCTAATTGGTATCATGAATATCAATTGAAATAAAAGTTAAATAATGATTATTAATTTATTATATAGATATTTTTAAGTGTTCGAAAATATGGAACCGTGCGATAACACGGAACTTAACCTAAAATGGGACATGTTGAACCAATTGCTTCTAACAACCTCATCTGGATTATAATTTTGATGTTTTAGATAGTTACCGTGAATTAATCACAAAAAATCGTCTCCATTTTCTATGTCTACGAACGGTACATATTTCGAGACAGGACTCGAAATAAGTACTACCACTTTTATTAAAGCGAGGTGTATTAAAGCGAGACCTGCCTGGATTTTAAATTTTAGAGTGCTAATTGATATTAAATTAAAGCTTATTTTTCAACGTTACTTGATATCCTATAATATTTCCTGCAATTCCCTGCCACTTGTTTTTTCCTTGATTTTATATCGAACGTTATTTTCCTTCCTTTTATATCGAACGTTATTTTCTTTTATTTTATATCGAACGTTATTTTCCTTTATTTTATGTCGAACGTTATTTTCTTTCCTTGATTCCCAGGGTAGGCTGTATCCTATTGGTGATAAGGTAACTTTTCCTCTCACCAGATCTTGTCTCTTTTATCAGTGTAACAGTGAGAGCCACCTGTAAAGCACATAGACAGATCATTCCTACTGAAGGTAAATGTAATATATTTAAAACATTTAAAACTATCTATAAAGTTCAGGAGCTGATACTCTTCCGCCGGTGTACTATGCCTAAGTGAGATCCGTGCTTACTTGAGATCATGGTATAATAACATTACAAGGTATGCTCGCGCGCAAGTGCCCCACAACCATGCGGGAGTATTTTGTGACGTCATAGAATTAAGTGAGGTTTTACCATGCTATTTCGTTTATATTTAATGATAGACAAATAACAGCTTACTTCATACCATTTTCATGACATTCACCTAAGAATTTTTACGAGAATTATGAATATGTTATCATATATTGTCTAAAATACATATTTACCTACTTAAAATAAATTTTATTTTGTACATTTACATGTATATATTTGGTACGGCAATATAGCATGGTATACTAACAATGTTATTTCAAGGAAAAGGACCACTAAAGTTATATATTTTCACTAAAGTTATATTTATGTGAACTATATAAATATATGACCTGTAAAATATATTAATTCACGGTTTTAGTAATTCCCTGAGACAATTTATTTAGAAAACACAAATTTTGAACCAAAGGAAAAATAATTATTTGTCAATAGTTATGTTTATTAAATCTTATTTACAATTTTTCTGATTGCTTAATATTACCTAAATAAATAAAAAGAAACTATGATAAAATACTTTCAAAATGTATTTGCTATACGAGTGACAACAATTTAATACACAATACCATCCTCTATGACGTCACGAGGGGGCTGCGCAGAAGAAACTCAATTTCGTCTTTTTTGCGGGCATACCTTGTAGAGTTATTATACCATTTTTGAGATATTGGCATATGAGAGGCCAAGAGTTGATTGTGGGCGTGACCTTATTGTTGCAGTATCAAGTGTGCCACGATAGTGAGTGATCGTCTGAGTAGCTCTTAATTATGTATGCATGTATGGTAAAATCCGTGCTATAAATGATTTACACATTGTCACTATATAAATTAGTTATATGTCATGGAACAGGAGTTCTACATTGTACAAGTACAGCTCCTCTATAATGAAGTCATAATTAGTGAACCATCCTGATTTTTTGAGTTCTGAGAAAAATACCCTGTAGCTACAGGGTGGGGCGTAAGTTTGGAAGCAATTTTTCAAACATTAATATAATTCTTAAAAATAAGTTCCTAAGTAGGTGATAGGGTTTGAACTATAGTAGAGACACTAAATTATGACGTGGCAGTGTTATTTTTTATAAAAATTTAGTCAATTCAAAAATGTCAGACAAAAGAGAAGCCATTATTGCTCTACACCGTGCCGGGAAGTCAGATTCCGTCATTTCAAAGACTCTCTCAATAGCGAGATCGACTGTTTGGAAGTGTGTGAAGCGTTTTAATGAGAGAGGAGACTTGACTGATCGTCCAAGAAGTGGTAGACCACGCTCACAACGCACCAAACAACTGATAAAATGTGCCCGAGAGAAGATCAGGAGGAACCCGATAAGGTCAATACGATTGTTAGCCAAAACAGCTAATGTGAGTCCCAGAACATTGAGAAGAGTTGTCAAAGAAGACCTAAAGATGTCCTCTTTCACCCTCCAAAAGAGACAGACTCTGTCAGAAGCTGTAAAGAAAAAGAGATTGGAGAGAAGCAAAGCACTTCTGAGAGAATTGAAGTCTGGCACGGCTGGTGAAATTATTTGGTCTGACGAAAAAATTTTCACAGTGGAAATGGCTCACAACCGGAGGAATGACAGAATAATTGGTAAAAGTGCAAAAGACATCCCATACAACCAAAAAACTGTCCACAGAATCATGAAACCTGCTTCTGTAATGGTCTGGGCCGCCGTTTCAGAAACTTGGAGATCTCCTTTAATTTTTGTGGAACAAGGCGCCAAAATCAATGCTAAATGTTATATTGAGAATATTTTGACGCCAATGTTGGCGTCAACTTCGGTTATGACACTCTGGGCATTTCAGCAAGACGGTGCGACTTCACATACTGCAAATGTCACTCAAAACTGGTGCCATGACCATCTTCGACGGTTTTGGTCCAAAGAAATGTGGCCTCCCTGCTCCCTAGATGTTAATCCTATGGACTTTTCGGTATGGTCCATTCTTGAATCAAAGGCCTGTGGTAAATTCCATCGCAGTGTGGATGATTTAAAGTGTTCGCTCCAGAGATCTTGGAAGGAAATTTCATTAGAACAGTTGCGTGCCGCAGTAGGAGGAGTTCGGAGAAGATTTGAGGCTGTTATTAAAAAAAAGGGGGGATATTTTGAATTATTTATGATTTTTGAATAATACATAACTGTAAATTATTAAATATATTTTTCGTTGGATTATAATATGCACTTTCATTTGCTTCCAAACTTACGCCCCACCCTGTATAATGAATTTATTTCTATAGTCTGCCAAAAAACAGGAAAGTTCTCTATTCAGACTATTCATCTGTTAAATTCTCTATAGTAGAGTAAACTCTTAGTGAACCAGTTGAAGTTCACCATAGAGGAGTTCTACCAGGATAGAGTAACATATCGGGTGACTAGAAATGGCGACTCTGACCACACTTTGAAACATGGGAGAACCTACTTAAACTTAGTCACTTCTAAATTTAATTTTTTTCTTATCAATTACTAACTAGGCATTGGTTAAATTGTATTTCCATTATTTTTCTCCTTAATTGTTATTCATAGAAACTATAATTTAGCAGTTAACTAGCACTAGTTTAGGCTCCTAGGTAGCATATATTGAAGACCTTATTTTTATAGATAAGTTAAAGAAATGAACAATAAAAAAACACCTGAATTATATCTATAAATTCAACTTTGAGGTTCAATCGCCATTTTCGCTTTTATTTTGCACAAAACTCTTATAAAATGACTTCAAACTTCTCAATATTAACATGCAACTACGTAGAATTATGAGCTATGAGCTAGTTACTGTACCCGTTTATGTTCCTGTATCCCGAGTTCTACTACAATCAACTCTTCCTCACATACATGAACAACTTGAACACAGAGCTACTCATGCTATCACTATCGTGGCACACTTGATACTGAAAGCTGAAGCAATAACGACGCGCCTCTCATATGCCAATATCTCAAGTAAGCACGGATCTCACTCAGGCATAGTACACCGGTGCTTAAAAAAATTAACAGCCCATTACGGGATAAGCTAAAGGAAACCTGAATTCTCTACAAACTTGATGTCATCATTATTATTAAAACCTTCCTTTTAATTCATACTTAATCTTAAGGTAACCTATCATATTCATTAATTTATAAATAACAAATTTGTGAAAAAAAACCATAGATGTAATTTCGCTAATCTTCAAATTAATATTTTTTTAATTCTGGAAATCTTAAAAATGGTGAAAATTTTACACGAAAATTAAGTATTGATATATTATAGGTAACTGAATACAAATTAGGATTTTTTATTACAAAATGACACAAATATATACCAATCCAAATCCCTCTTACCCTGAAGCCAAACTGAATCTTGAAGCTAAAATGAGTTAATTTTCCAAATTCAGTTGAAATATATAAGTGCCTACCATTCGTATCAATTTTTGACAAAGTCAAAGTCATGATTAGAAATAGGCATTAACACTATATGAAGTTCAATTATATACAAATTGTTAATATTATATTCATAGGAAGGCAACGCTACTTTCAGAAGCAGCGGCGCTGCCGCTACATGCTAAATAATGTAGCGGCACTGCCGTTATATTTTCAGAAAAACAGCGGCGTTGCCGTTACAGCAGAATGTAGCGGCAGCACTACAGTGCTACTTTGCAGAAAAATTATCATATATGCTGTCAAATTGAGTTTATAATTTGCACAGCTTCGTACAGTAAATAGATTAATTGCTGTTTTCCTTGCAAATACTAAGTATTAATATCAAATTTTCACATTACGTAGCATTATTTTATCATCAGTTGGTCGTACTGTAAATCATTGTTTGAATATCAGTTGGTCGCACATCGCAGATTTGTCTAAATATCACTTACAACTCATAAATTAGCGTCTTGTTTAAACTTGTATCTAGATTACTTTAACATTTCTTATTTTGAAAGAAGCGGCAGCACTGTAACGCAAGAAAACCTCTAGAGCTTCTGAAAAATGTAGCGGCTCTGCCGTTGCCGCTACATTAGCCTAGCAGTAGCGGAACTGCCGCTACCGAAAAAAGAATCGCATCTTGCAGCGCGCACTACAAGTAGTGGCGCTCTGTCCACCTCTGATTATAATAATACATGAGATATCAAAATGGCTTGCATTGTGAGAATGTATAAAATAAGTCTAAATCGTTTCCTACATCACCTTTTCCCCGATAGATGGCGGTCCCAATGTCTCAGAGCGAGAGGTCCATCCTCTACATGTTTGAGAAACCTTCCGAACCGCTGTATTTCCCCAGGGCAGGGGATACGGTTGGTTATGACGTTCCTGAAGCTAACATGGTCAGTCCCAATTATTGTTGCCAGATGTGGATGAATACCTAAACAAAACTAACTCAGAAATTGAATCAGATATTGAAATACAAAAACGTCTGTACTTACTTTTTCATGTACATAATTTGAATAGTTGTTGTCATAGATTGAATTTATTTTATTGATTGTCATTAATTTTATGCCTAATGATTGACACTTATATCTAATGATTGATGTATGATTGACTGAAAAATGATAAAAGAATGATTCGTAAATCGAATTTGAGAAAAAACAAACCTTAAAACCTATATTTCTACAGCCAATTAACTTTGCCCCTCGACTGCAAGGAGGTGGAAGAAGCAACACACTTCCCGTGAACATCGACGAAAGAGTACCGCGATCTCTGCCCGCAATAGTCAAAGCTCTTCCTCGCGCATCCCCCTTCTCGCTCAACTTCAGTGTACATAGGAAGGCTGCGAGAGCTGTTATTGAACTGCTGAATCGTAAGTTTTTCGATGTCAAAATTAACTCAGAGAGTAAAAACCAGTAAAACAGGACTGAAATTTGGATATGAATTTAATCTTTGAAGCACTTGCTGAAGATGTTGAATCTCATGAGTTAAAAGTATATTCTAGTATAAATAGCTCATAAATTGAATCGATCTTTTTATATTAACGTTTCTAAGCTAATAATTAACAAACGTCTGCAACAGGTGCCAGAACACTTGACCAGCTTAGGGACATTGCAGCTTCCATCAGAGAGGAGATCAACGAGACTCTCTTCGTGTACAGCATGTCCTTCGTCATGACGAGAAATCCGGTGAGCAGCTGATATTTTCCCAATATTCGTAAAGCTTCACTCAATTCTTCAATATTATCTCAATGTTGGTCCAAAAATCACCCAATGTTCATTCTAAACATTGCAAATATTTTAACGAAAATCATTCAATATTGATTCAAGATTAACCCAATAATAATTTGAAATTCACATATTGTTCATCCGAGAATAGATTAACAATAGATATAAATTTTATATCTCTCTATATAAATGATGCTAATATCAAGTTATTCGACCAAATTAAAATAAAGTGGCAATACATTTTCTCTCAGCTATTCCGTGGCATGCGTGTTCCAGCCATCTTTGAGATTTTCCCCAGTCGTTCTTTGCCATCAGATGTTCTGGACCAGGCTAGAGCATTGGTCAACAGGGCCCAGAGTAACAAAAACCAGGATATGGTGAGTCGAATCTTGAATATTAAGATTATACTTTTATATCTATAAATTATATGCAATTCTTTTGTTGAATTCAGACTTTTTGTTCATAGATTCCTTGTTATCAATTATTTTAATAATTTAGATTCATTTAGCTCCTGGACTCAAAAGTATATTTGGAGAAAAATATTGTTTGGTAATCTCATTATATTATTTTCATTTTCATCTTAGTTTAGAACACTGAAACCCAAGAGCTACCTTGTGTATATTGTTACTCAAGTTAGACGTGCTAAAATTTGTTGCTGTCAAGTATAAGAGATGATAATATTATCTCTGGTTAGACATTTTCTTATTGTTAGGCCTACCTAAAAATATCTCACAAGAACCACATCATGTTTTATATGTTCAGTACGATGACCGGACAATTCGCCGTCGGATAACTCGCCTCTATACAATTTGCCGCGATGACAACTTGCCGCTCGGACAATTCGACGCAAGAAGAACTCAC
This sequence comes from Caprella mutica, assembly GCA_947561585.1. Classification (NCBI taxonomy): domain Eukaryota; kingdom Metazoa; phylum Arthropoda; class Malacostraca; order Amphipoda; family Caprellidae; genus Caprella; species Caprella mutica. Next base: position 15,785 of record CANNZV010001449.1, on the reverse strand, counting down.
TGTATGATTTATGTTTACCGCCGTATATGGTACATCATTTATATATAAATGATAGTATACGCATATACCTACAGCGTGTTGAAAATCCAATTTTTTCTTTCATTTCTTTCAAAAGTTAAATTAATTTTTTTTAATAAACATATAGCTAATCTAAATTCTGAATTATTATAAATATAGTGTGAATTATTAAACTGTACAATTTTCTTCGTTTTGTTTGAAAGTATTTTGTTAAAAAAAAAAAAAAACATTCCTTGTTTGTGACCGAGCGGCTCATAATTCCTCGTATTTGCATGTTTATATCGGGAAGTTTGAAGTCATTTTATAAGGGTTTCGTGCAAAAGAAAAGCGAAAATAGCGATTGAACCATAAAGTTGAATATAATAGACAAAATTCAGGTGAGTTTTTATTGTTCATTTCTTTAACTTATCTATAAAAAATAGGGTCTTGAAAATATGCTACCTAGGAGTCTAAACTAGTGCTAGTTAACTGCTAAATTGTAGTTCCTATGAATAACAAATAAGGAAAAAAATAATGGAAATACAATTTAACCAATGCCTAGTTAGTAATTGATAAGGAAAAACTAAGTTTAGAAGTGACTAAAGGCCCATCCACACCTTCACTCACGAGCGTCCACACCTTCACTCATGCCTCAAGAAATCGCTGCATGCGTGCGTTCATGCCCGTAATTTCTGGTACACACTCATGCTTTTTGCTATCGCTCCCAGAGCGATAGCATGCGTGCGGAATCATCATTCATGCTTGCAGTCACGACGGCAGGATGGATTTGGACGGCGCTCCACTTGTAACATAACAATATAATTTATTTTTCGAATATTATGGTGTACTATTATTGTTATTTTAATATTTTGTTTATATTATTAACTCAGAAGAAAGTCGATCTTTATTATTAGTGATATTGTTCAGTCGTTAAACCCTTACTAAACTAAAAAAATCTTTTATAATTAAAAATGGTTTTAATTTCATACCACTTCATCAGTAGTAAATTAGTATGCTATATTGCCTACACGGACAAATACATTTTCTTCATGTATTGAGCATGCAATTATTTAATTTATATAAAGAATCAATCTTAAGAAATTTGATAAAACAATTCATAATTGTTATTAGATAATTAAATTTACCCTGAAAATCAAGCAAATGAGTCTAAATTACTTTAATATATGGTTTACTGTATCATCTTCAATAGACCTGTCAATTTGTGATATTAATTATATCGTTGTAGGTACTACCAATAATATTCACAGTAAATAGGTGTGGACGCGCCGCACTAGTTTGCGTGGAGTCATGAACGCGGTCATGAGCGCAAAAGTACGTTCATGAGTGATAGGTGTGGACGGGCCTTAAGTGTAAGTAGGTTTTCCCATGATTCAAAGTGTGATCAGAGTCGCCATTTCCAGTCACCCGGTGGTCACGTCAAACTATAGATTCGATCAGCTGATTACCAAACCCTATGTTACTGTATCCTGATCAGGACAAATAAAATATTTTCTAACTACGAGTTCATATATTTTTTCTCAGGTAGGCTAATAGATTACATTTACTATCACCTCTTATCAATGCAGTCATCGGTATTTGTATCCCTTTTTGTCACATTCCTTGGTAAGTGACTGCATTCCCGGACTGGTAGTTGGTGCCTTTGTTCAAAGAGCCACTTTCCTTACTGACTTCTTATTCCTGTCCCTTGTATTAATTTCGTTTTAAAGTCAACGACAAGTCCCAGCAGTCGTTAAATCCTCTACTGAATATAAACTGATAGCCCTGCTATTTTAGCACAGAAAATATGACAACAAAATAAATAAATAATTTGTAAAATAATGAAATTTGTCAACTACTGTTTTACACCAGTCTTTAGTAGCATATGGAAATAAATCTTAGTTTAAATTGATGTTTTTAGATATATGTAAATGAAGTATACGCCTGTAAAATATAAATAACGTGGCGAGTTGTCCTAGAACCGTTCAGTACCTACCATAAAAGGCTGCGCGCAGACCAAAGCGTTTTGGCGTGAAGCTGGCAGGAAAGTTTGCTGGTCATATATGTGCTACAATTTATTTTTATTGAACTGCGCACACACAAAGCAGGCGTGAAAGCTGGCATTAAAGCTGGAAAGCGGCAACTGTCTTAAAAGATGGGTTCAAACTTTCACGCAGCTTTATAAGCAGGCAGTGAGAGACCATCGAATATACAGGGTGGGGCGTAAGTTTGGAAGCAATTTTTCAAACATTAATATAATTCTTAAAAATAAGTTCCTAAGTAGGTGATAGGGTTTGAAGTATAGTAGAGACACTACATTATGACATCACTGTGTTATTTTTTACAAAAATTTAGTCAATTCAAAAATGTCAGACAAAAGAGAAGCCATTATTGCTCTACACCGTGCCGGGAAGTCAGATTCCGTCATTTCAAAGACTCTCTCAATAGCGAGATCGACTGTTTGGAAGTGTGTGAAGCGTTTTAATGAGAGAGGAGACTTGACTGATCGTCCAAGAAGTGGTAGACCACGCTCACAACGCACCAAACAACTGATAAAATGTGCCCGAGAGAAGATCAGGAAGAACCCGAAAAGTTCAATACGATTGTTAGCCAAAACAGCTAATGTGAGGCCCAGAACAATGAGAAGAGTTGTCAAAGAAGACCTAAAGATGTCCTCTTTCACCCTCCAAAAGAGACAGACTCTGTCAGAAGCTGTAAAGAAAAAGAGAATGGAGAGAAGCAAAGCACCTCTGAGAGAATTGAAGTCTGGCACGTCTGGTGAAATTGTTTGGTCTGACGAAAAAAATTTCACAGTGGAAATGGCTCACAACCGGAGGAATGACAGAATAATTGGTAAAAGTGCAAAAGACATCCCATGCAACCAAAATACTGTCCACAGAACCATGAAACCTGCTTCAGTAATGGTTTGGGCCGCCGTTTCAGAAACTTGGAGATCTCCTTTAATTTTTGTGGAACAAGGCGCCAAAATCAATGCTAAATGTTATATTGAGAATATTTTGACGCCAATGTTGGAGTCAGCTAAGGATCACTTCGGTAATGACACTCTATGGACATTTCAGCAAGACGGCGCGACTTCACATACTGCAAATGTCACTCAAAACTGGTGCCATGACCATCTTCCACGGTTTTGGTCCAAAGAAATGTGGCCTCCCTGCTCCCCAGATGTTAATCCTATGGACTTTTCGGTATGGTCCATTCTTGAATCAAAGGCCTGTGGTAAATTCCATCGCAGTGTGGATGATTTAAAGCGTTCGCTCCAGAGATCTTGGAAGGAAATTTCACAAGAACAGTTGCGTGCCGCAGTAGGAGGAGTTCGGAGGAGATTTGAGGCTGTTATTAAAAACAAGGGGGGACATTTTGAATAAATTTATGATTTTTGAATTCTTAAAACCCTTATGTAATAATACATAACTGTAAATTATTAAATAAATTTTTCGTTGGATTATAATATGCACTTTCATTTGCTTCCAAACTTACGCCCCACCCTGTAGAAGATGTTTCACTGCTACGTGGACGCTAGAGGCCAAATATCTATTTAAGTGAGAGCTTATCAGCTAATCAGAGAGAGGCATAACGTGACGTCACATATTACAAGCGTACGTACAAACGGGTATATTTATAATGTATATATATATATAACAATCAAAGCTACATTTTCTTTCAATAAGGGGTGACTAAAACAGATATGGAAATTTTAATTTCCAGGGAAAAAAGTTTAATTGAATTCATATGTTTTAACGTAGATTTATTATAAAATAGAAAACAACGCCATTGTGCAAGCCTTTACTCACAGACTGTAATCATGTTTTCTAAATAAAAACAACTTATACCGATCTTTAGAGGTATTTATGCCCATTTCTCACTAGTTTAATTAAATGAAAGATCAGAAAATTAGTAAATTTAGTGACAGAATACATCGCCCTCCCACCGCTCAAGATATTGCATCATAAATTAACTGACGCTTCATATTCGTACAGAACACACGTACAAAATATGTACAGAACAAAAATAATTATATTATTTATGAATGTATAATTTTATTATCAGTTTGATATCATAAATAAATATTTTGATTTTAAATAGCATATTTAAATTCAATATTATTCTATTAATGTCGTTTTTGAATAATTAGCAATAAATAATATATCAATCGTAGGCAACTCCAAGGATACGTCACGATACGCACTCCTCCGATTCCAAGTGTCGCTAGAAAATTGGTCTGTGTGCTGCTGCTATTTCAAGCTTTTTGTTCGCGCGTCTACTGCTTTTCACTCCTGCCAGCCAGCTTGCAAGCTCGCAATAACGCTTTTGGTCTGCGCGCAGCCTAAAGGCCCTTTTAGACGTGATACATTTTCCCATTGTTGCGCAACAATTTGTTTCAGAACTGTTGCCCTATGTATCAGCCACAAATTGCGACATTTCTCGATTCGCTCAGTGCGAGTTGGTGTCGCGCAACAATGCTGCAACAAATGTTTACAGACATCCTCAGTGTGTTATATGCTGTCAGAGTGAGATGAGTGCGTTACGGCTACAGACGCACATAAATCTCCCTACACACCACATACAGATATATCATTTTATATATAAATAAATATATCTTTTACAAGCTAATTCAAAATTATATGAAATACAGCAAATGGAATAAAATATTTTTTTGTCGTCCTCGCAATTTATTATTTCATTGCTTTTATTATATTACGATTTTAGTTTTAAAAGTCATAAAGATCTGTGTTCTAAATTATGATTGATCTCTTCATTTTGTATCCAAGTAAAACTACCTACTGTAGTTATCCCTCAAAGTTCGTATCCTCAATTCATTAGGAATAGCTAATAGCAAGTAATTTAAACTACATACAGTTGCTTGGGCTACTGAATTCTCGTCTAAACAGATTGCTTGCAGCATACAGAAACATTTGTGCGACATTTGTATGTATACAATGTTGCTGATACAAAATGTATCACGTCTAAAAGGCCCTTAAACGGCATTTTAGACGATAATATGAGGATTACTAAAGAATGTTCGTGTGCTCAAGCATCCTTTATAGCTTTGTTAAAATATGAAGTTAGTTATTAGGGTTCAACATTATGAAGCCTCAAAACTGATGGGTTTCTTCTGTAGAATATTATAGATATCTTCAACTTGCTGATTAACATGCATTAAGCAATATAAAAACATTATTAATTAAATTAAGTCAAGAAAGAACTTGTTGAGAATTTTCCGAATATTTTATCTTCTTAACACTCAGTATTGAAAAAAAAACATGTGGTTTTTTATTACATAAAATTTATTTCAGAGCCGAACTCAATTTGGAGCATCCAGAATCAACAAACTAAACTAATGATATTTTCAGACGCAACCAATCGAGATCAATCACGACCAAGATTTTTCGGGTCTCCGCAAGCGACTTGAAAACCGTGTGGCATATTGGCGCGAAGACTATGGACTCAACGCTCACCACTGGCATTGGCACCTGGTGTACCCATCGGAAGTTATGTTGCAACCCAACGAGATACCTGACAGAAAAGGAGAACTTTTCTACTACATGCATCAGCAGATTATCGCTAGGTAGTTTATGTATAAACAGTATAACATTATAATTGATAATGTTTATAAAGCTAAAGTAGCATTAGTTCATGAAAAAGAGTCTTCGAAGGATGTTATTTTCTCAAACCACAGCTCAATTCTAATGAATTTATTGTCGTGTACCCAGACCATTTTTACAATATCTACAAGCATTATAATTAGTAAAACTAATTTTTGGTAATGTCAAATTTCTACATTGTCACAAAAATCATTACGGATACACTTTTCTTTGACTGTATGTTGATTGAAATGAGTTCATAAAACTAGAAATATCAACATTCATGGAAGCAGTCATCCGAGATCAAAAATTTGTCTTATCATCACTAGACTCTAAAGCTCAACTTTATTTCAAGAATTACTCAAGTAACTTCAAGATTTGGTAAGATTCTCTGTTCACCATTTATTGTTATCATTCTTTTGTTCAGATTTGATATGGAGCGCATGAGTGTGGGCTTGCCTCGAGTTGTGAAACTGGATGATTTCAGAGCCCCGATTGCTAATGGATACTTCTCCAAATTGAGGTTCGACAACTCTGATGTGAACAGGGTTCCTGTTCCCGGTCTGCACCCCAATGTTTCTAACTGGGGAAACAGACAGGACAACACTGTTCTGCAGGTAAATTATATCTTCCAGATAAACACAAGAAATGTGTATCAAATATCTTCTTTATCTTGGATGGTTGCGTGGCAAAATATTTAAACACAATTTCATTTTCAGAACTATTCTCGTCCGGACACTTTCATTCCAGTTGACATCACCGAATTGGAACTTTGGAGAGATCGTCTGCTGGATGGTATCCATCGTGGATTTTTCATTGATGTGAGAATTTTCTAGGTTTTAATCCATTTTCTAAATCTTAAACATAGATTCCAACATTGATTCATCAGTTAACGCACTCTCATATTTACCAAGCTACTTGGCACATTAGAACTGATATTTATTATGGTAAAGGGAGTATCAATAATACAATATTTTCTTTTTTAATAGATACTAATAATGGTTATTATTTAGTATTGAATCGGGTCAATTTTTCCTATCAGCCTGAAGGCAACCGGGTGCCACTAAGTGATGAAGTTGACATCAGGGATCGTCGTCACAAGCGCGGAATTGACATTATTGGCGACTGTTTAGAAGCAGATAGAACCCTGAGTGTCAATGACCAGTTCTACGGACAACTGCACAATTTTGGTCATGTTCTGATATCTAGTGCCCATGACCCAGATGGAACACACGGGGTAGGTCATTTCACTTGTAAAAACTGAACTCTAATTAAGTAGTGAAAAATCTAACTTTGAACAAATATATGTATCTAAAATTTTTCCAAATTTCTGGTAACACTTTTAAACTTACCAAATTAGGTTTTAATATTGGATGCTATACATTGACGAAGAGCTTATTTTTTGATAGAATATTAAAAAATAAAATTACGTATCGGTTTTCTTGACAGGAAAACCTAGGAGTGATGTCAGACAGTGCAACTGCCATGAGAGACCCTGTGTTCTACCGCTGGCATAAGTTCATTGACTGGATCTTCCAACAGTACAAGGCGACTCAACCTGTCTACACTATAAACCAGGTTGGTAAATTAATCAATAATGATATAGTTTTAATTAGGAATGATAATAGAAACCACGAACGATAACAGGTCCACACTATTCTTTGCAACTGATTCCATCAATGAATCAACTAATTAGGGTGAATGCGTTAGCCAATTATTCTCCCGTTGCAAACATGCGATTCGAATTCCATGTCTAGAATCTTGAACAATATTTAAAGGTGATACTTTTATATTATGTAAGTCAATAATAGAAGGACTCATTGTGGACGTTAACTTTTCAGTTACAATTGGAAGGCGTGACAATCGGAAGACTGGGTGTAGCTTCTGGAACAATCGCTGATGAGATTCACACCGGATGGAACAGACAACAGTTTGAAGCCTCCCGAGGAATTGACTTTGGAACATCTCAGTCTGTGAGAGTGAACCTTCAGCATTTGGACCATAAGCCATTCGACTACCACATTTTGGTGAGGAATATTGTTAATTCAAAGAGCTAACATGCATGATGATTTCAATCTATAGTTAAACGAGTCACTATTCTTAGAATTACAATTGACAAATAGACTAATAGTGACAATTCGAAGTACTAAATGAACTTTCTTCTGATAGGCTATTAACTCGACTGCTGGGCCTAAAAGGGTTTACGTCAGGGTATTTTTGGCTCCCAAATTTAACCAGAGTGGTGTTGAGATGCGACTTGACGAACAGAGGCTTCTCTGGTCCGAGATGGATAAGTTCATATTCACCCGTAAGTGGGAATTAAAGTTTCACATTTATTTATAAATATACTAAAAGCTTACATATTTTATGCTACATACGGTTATAATAAATGTAAAAATGTAAAGACTAACTCATTATTTTTCTATTTATTCTAGTGCAACCTGGACAAAATCATATCAAGAGGCCTTCTTCGCAGTCTTCCATAACCATTCCAGGAGAGCTCACTTTCCGAGACTTGGAAACGGGTGTTCGTGGTGGTACGCGTAAGTTCAATTAGAGTTTTTAAACAAAAATAGTAATATGATAAATTAATTGATAATATTTCAAATGCTATTAACATTGTATCATGGAGTTTAAATTCGTATACACTATTAAAGAATAGTCAAGATTCTATATCTAATCGAAATACATTTTAGGAAATATGAAATACTTACGATTCGCTTGATTAATGTTTGCTGTTTCTCCCGTACTCCCTATATACCTTCGGTAACTGTATTTATTTTTCATTAAAAGCATCGGAAAGACCTCCAGGTGACACACAGGAAGATTTTTGTGGATGTGGCTGGCCTCAGCATCTGTTGGTGCCAAGAGGGAGACCAGAGGGAATGGTCTATCAACTCTTCGTCATGATGACTGACTATGAAGAGGATATAGTGAGTAGAAAGCTCATTGCCATGGAAAACTATTGGCAATAGTAAACAATAATCATCATTTATAGTTTTCAGGAATTTGTATTTCAATTATCACAAACCATTTTACAATACATAACATTATGAATATTTTTTTCCTTATCAAAACAGTGGCTATAAAATAAATTTAATAATTTTGAGAACATTCAAACTCATTATTCATCTCATATCGTATGTAACAGTTTTTAACACTAAATATATTTGAAAACGAGTTCAAATTCTAAACTAAATTTAGAAATGGTAGATATCAAGATTTCGTATCTATTCAATTGGTGATTTTCTTGTATATCTTACTTAAATGGATTCTTTTTCAACAACACAAGTGGCCATTGTTTAATTTCATCTCCCATCTGCAGATCCCTCAAGGTCGCGGCGCCCGATCATGTGCCAGTGCCGCCTCTTTCTGCGGGGTACTGGATGAAAGGTACCCTGACAAGCGGCCCATGGGTTTCCCCTTCGACAGGCCTCACCCGAGAGAACTCAGGACTCCCGAGGAGCTCATTGTCTTCATCACAGACTTCGCCGGACTGGATAACATGGCTGTGCATGACATCACTATAAGGTTTTTGGGAGAGGAGCTGAACCCACAAACAAACTGATTGATGACGTCAATGTTAGGTTTTTGGGGGATGAGTTGAACCTATTAACCAACTGATTGATGAATACAATATTAGGTTTTTGCAGAGGAGCTGAACCCACAAACTAACTGATTCTTTTCTTATTTTAATTTAAATTTATTTTAATCACTACTTATTTTGTCAACGTACGCTTTTACCTTTGAGATAAGCATATTAATTTAAAAACTTTGATATACAATTATACCTAGTTAGCTATGATAAAATATATTTTAACATTTTAATTTATGTTATTTTCATTGTTTGATCACAGTTTATAGTTCTTTTTATATCAGAAGCATGTTTAATTATGAATATCTTATTTTATAATCCATTCTATTCATTTAACCATTAAAAGTAAGAGTGAATCAATTCCTTTTATTTTATCCCATAAAATATATAATTTGAACTCTAAAAAAATCGATGTTATAATCACATCACTTTACTGGTCAAAATGGGCTCTTTGAAATTTCGGTCTTAGAAAATTCGGTCTCGGAAAAACTCGTCTCAGTTCAACATCATTGACCGTTGTAAAATGATACGTAACATTAGTAATTTTGACATGTTTTGACATTTATTAACGTGAGATTTGAGCGGAAAATTCGGTCCCAGGTATAATTAAAACTTATGAATTAGATGTATCGGAGGGCGTGCCGCTCCCCGAGCCCCCCTGCCGGGTTATTAAAAAATCATAAAGTGTGCAGTAGAACAAATTAGCGGATGCAGCAAACTAGATAACGATCATTTATGTTGGGAGGTCATTCATAATTCTGAGATCGAAATTTCAAGACCAAATACTCCTAGACCAAAATTTCCGGCCACCGTCAAAATTATGTAAATACTATTCACTTATTTTAACCATAAAATCCATTCTAACCACGTTATTAATCATTTTTGAAATTGTATCAATCGAAAGAAAATGATTTGGAAAAACAAGAACAAACTAGCTAGGTTTAAACCTATCGATCATGTAGGGTCTTATTTGCTCCATATTGTTTTCGATTAATGATGTCAATTTTACTCAATTAAAATAGTTTGAGATTGACACAAGAGGTTTTCAATAGATGTTTAAATGACCACATCTGTTTAAATTTATGGTATTTTTAAAAATAGGTCATTTAATTCGGAAGGAAGAAGGATAGGATTAGAGCCAGATTGGAGATGGAAAGTGGGGTTACTGTGAGCAGGGAGAGAATGAGACGCTGAGGAGAGTCGAAAGGGCCGTACACACATACGATTTTAGGTCTTTCCACCAGACTTTCTGTTAAGCTCCTCCTACTTTTTCCACGAGAATATAAGAAAAAACTATATAATTATTATTTTCCTAATACATCATACATGGTCTACCAACTGAAAAAAAATAGAATTATATAGTTTTTCTTATATTCTTATGGAAAAAGTAGGAGGAGCTTAGAAAAAAGTCTGGTGGAAAGACTTTAAAAACCCTACGTGTGTACAGCCCTTCATAAGAGTAGCTAAGTAGATGGGAAGTGAATGAATTAGGCAAACAAAGAAGTTGAGCTTAGTTAGTTATGAGTTAAGAGTTTATTACATTATATTATAGAACTAAGGTGTACGATCATTATTCTGCAAACCGCATACAATTCGGTGCAGTATATATTTTACAATTGTTTTAAAAGTTTTTTAATACTCTGTGAGCAACAATTGAGCGAATCACTAATCTGATGCTCAAGAAGAAGATTGTACACTCTTTGTTTTGATTACAAATTTGAATTTTATAAATAAACATGCGTTTTCGGCCTTTATTTTAGATATTAATTGTTTCCTAAAGTATATAAACGTTTCTATTATAAGTTAATTTAATTTTATACCTTTACACGAATATTAAATGGATTTATTAAACCTAATACCTAGTTGACAATCAAAACAAATGGTGTACATTCTTTTTCTTCAGGCTGAAAATTTCTTAATTTAATAAGTCGGAAGTAAAATAGGTTTTGTAGAATTTTGATTATAAAAATCTTTAAAAGAATTTAGAATTAGAAATACGATACCTAATTCGATTCGGTTTGCAGCAAAATGATAAGAAGCATTAGCCTCGTTGAATAAGGCAATAAAAATATTTGCTTGGAGGGGACCTTTAAGGGTCAATGCTAAATGTAGAACTAAGTATAAAGCTAATCGTAGGAATAAGTTTAAAGCTAAGTTAAAATGATAAATTGATAATAAAATAAGTGATATTATTCTGTTATGGCAGAGGTGAAAATATAAAAACTTAATGTTTTTAAACTAATGCCATTGAGCCATAAGCTCGTGAATGTCATAAGAAGTATTGAATGAGAATGAAATATATCAAAATTTCAGTAAAAAAGAAGTCGGATCGAAATGGTTAAAATATAGGTATCAATGGTTGTCCTGTAACGTTATGTAGTGATGTGTATGATGGTGAGTTCTGGCACTGGTGATGTTTCTGATGGTTAAAACCTGGCACTGGTGATCGTTGTCTGCCGTGATCGCGCGTGACGTCACATCAGTGCAGTTCTAACTCTCGTAAGGTGTGGTGCTGATGTGCAGCGCTCTTGAATCTGTAAACAGATGACAAAAACATGTGTTAAGTACAACGAATAACTGAAGTGATATTAGGAATTCCTATTTGTAATGAGAGTACTATTTAATTAGTGTGTTAGGACTGATAATATATAGGGTTAATTGGAATCACCTTGGTAGGCGCCACTATGTCGAGAATTGTTATTATTCCTATTGGGGTAATCTTCGCTAGTCTAATTTTAAACACAGGTACGTAACAACCCTTCAGTACAGTCCTTCTCTATTCCTTGTTATTTGATAGTTAGTATTAATTACGCCTCAACTTTACACCCATTTAGGGCTAAGATATTAGATCGATATGCGTTCCATATATGTATGTAACTATAGTTAGAACGTAGCGATATTAGAACGTATTTTTTTGTTAGTGGAATGTATTTACCAATTTAGTGCATTTAAGTACATTACTTAGATTAATCAACTAGTTATTATTTATTAGGTAGAATAATAATATTTGTATTGAAGATGAACCGTAGGGTAAGTTATTAATTATCGGTCGGTTTCACATTTTCGGTCATATAAAAAACATATATATTACCTAGAAGATATGAACTGTCCGATAACTTAGAACTTACCCTAGGTACTAAAATAATTATTATTTCTTGTCTCATTATAAATATTGCATACTTAAAATATCTCCTCATTGATTTAAGTGAACATCATATAAATTGATTTAAATTCATCAACAATATAGAAAATATAAACAAAATTATGTAAATGAAACTATATAAATAAAATGAAACAATACAATTAAAACAATATAAATAAAACAAAACAATACAAATGAAACAAAACAATACAAAAGAAACAAAACAATTAAAATAAAACAAAACTATGCAATTAATTAAAACAATATAAATGGAACAAAACAATTAAAATAATACAAATAAAACAAAAGTATGCAATTAATTAAAACAATATAAATGAAACAAAACAATTAAAATAATACAAATAAAACAAAACTATGCAATTAATTAAAACAATATAAATAAAACAAAACAATTAAAATAATACAAATAAAACAAAACTATGCAATTAATTAAAACAATATAAATAAAACAAAACAATTAAAATAATACAAATAAAACAAAACTATGCAATTAATTAAAACAATATAAATGAAACAAAACAATTAAAATAATACAAATAAAACAAAACTATGCAATTAATTAAAACAATATAAATAAAACAAAACAATTAAAATAATACAAATAAAACAAAACTATGCAATTAATTAAAACAATATAAATAAAACAAAACAATACAAATATAACAATATAAATGGAACAAAACAATATTTATGAAAACAAAACAATATAAGTAAAACAAAACAATTAAAATAATACAAATAAAACAAAAATATGCAAATTTATTAAAACAATACAAATAAAATAGTAGAAATAAAATAATATTAATCAAAAATAGATATAAAACAATATAAATATAACAATATAAATAGAATAATTATTATAAATAAAATAAAATTGTATACTTGTAGTTATAAAATCTTCAGACCGGTTGGTTATGAAGTTAATTATTTTGTGACTTTGAAATAAAACAGTGTCATTAAATATTTCCCTTCTGCTCAAATGTTTGTGGTTTTAGAATGGTTGTTTGACAATAATATTTATTACTTTAAGAGAGATAATAAGACTTTCAAACTCTGTTACATATAATGCATTTGGTGAGGGTAATTAACCACCTACTGTTTCCTCTAGACCAGAGGTTTTCTGTGGTTTACTTTATAGAAATAACGAGCTCTTGAGGTTTCATGTATCCTAACAGATATCAAGTTTGATGTTTCTTTTCTGTGAGAGAGTAATTAGTTTAAGTTGGTTATTTTTGAATTGATCAGTTCCTATTAGTTGAGGGAAGAATTAGGGACAGCCTACAGGATAGTCGAGAGCCAATAGGAATTGGAGAAGTGAGATCAGAGTCACCTTACGTTTGGATTTGGGTGGAGTTTTAGATGAATCTTGGGAGTATATAAGCGGTGGATTGAGATTATGAAAGTCGTCTTCCCTAGCTGTTCTCTTGCCTCACTCTACTCTCTGCTCACGAGAGAGTCTTAAGTAGTTTACCGGTCTGGATAGGACCACGGCGGGGTGACGTCTTCTCTCACCCCAGCCTTAGGTTCCATCGCAGGTCTTAGTCGATGATGATCTCTGCCCGGCATAGTGGTGGAGATAGGATCCTTAGCAAGTGGCTGAATCTTGCAATTCAATGGATCCCGGCAGCAGAGGTTGTATTTATTACGGCAGAGTCAAAGCCAAACGGGACAGGATGAGTGAACCTGCAACTGAAGTCTATTGCAGAATAATTTCTGACGTTGCAGAACAGCTTCTCATGTTGCAGAACAGACATTCAATAAGCAGTAGGAGTCTGAAGCCAGAGTCACCATCATAGTACTGTGATTTGCACGAGATGTCGTCCACGTCAATTAGCAAGGTTCCAATGGAGGACTTCAGCCAATACCAACACACTAGTACCGTGGTTCCGAAGAGTTTCCAGCCACACCTACTCCATTAGAAACTCATTAACCCCTACCCGTATTCCCTCAGTGATTGTGTCAGTGTTTATTTGTGAGAAGTATACTCTCAACCTCCAAAGCTTAACCCATTTTGTAAGTTAAACTCCTCCATTGTAGATCTTTAGTGAATTAAGTGATTATAACAATATTTATGTAGGATTTATTATTTCTCGAACCTTTTGTCTGATCTATTACTTAATTAGAGTACACCTAATTTAAATTATGACTGTGTTTTATTTAACCTTGTTATTTTGGTACGATATTTGATTTGATGCTATTTAATGAAGTGAAGATATTGATGATTATTATTGACAAGTAACGTAAACAGTAAATTAGACAAATTGATTATTCTTTCTAGGGAGAATCGTAACCCACGTAATTAAATGGCCGCTCGGCACTAATTAATAACCACGCTACCATGTGAAAGAAAGAACTTAACTACTGGAAATATGAATATTGAAAGAGAGAAATGCCTGCCTGGCAAAAGAAACACCCCCCTCCGGGACAATATAACAATATAATATAACAACATACAAATAATATAAATAAAACAATATGAATAAAATAATATAAATAAAATAATAGAAGTAAAATAATATAAATAAAATAATATAAATAAAATAATATAAATAAAATAATATAAATAAAATAATATAAATAAAATAATATAAATAAAATAATATAAATAAAATAATATATAGCTATAAAATCATATAAATAAAAAAATATAAAGAAAACAATATAAATAAAACAAAAACAATATAATAATATAAAAAAATAACGTAAATAAAATAATATAAATAAAACACTAGAAATAAAACAATATAAATAAAATAATATAAATAAAATAATATAAATAAAACAATAGGAATAAAACAATAGAAATAAAACAATATAATTGAAATAATATATATAACACAATCTTTTATTGACAACCTCACAAAGTGGTTAAATTTTAATAAACTTACTCCAAATGTAAATAAAACCAAATTGATGCTTTTTAACGCTAGGGCTCTTAGTGTTTATCCCCTAATACATTTTAATAATAATCCAGTAGAGTTTGTAGAAAATTTTAAATACTTAGGCCTTTTAATAGACAACAAATTAACTTTTAAATCTCATATTATCCAAACCTGTAAGAAAATTAGTCAAATTAAAGGAATAGTTTATTCAGCCAAGCCTTATTTTAACAGAGACTCTTTACTTTTAATTTACTACTCCTTGGCTTATTCTGTTTTTACTCAATGTATTATTTTTTATGGAAAAACTTTTAACGTTCACTTACATCCATTGAAAATTTTAATTAACGATATCTTAAGAATAATTTTAAATGTTAAGAGAAATGCGAACAATGTGCCTTTAATGTCCACCAATGAAATGTATTTTAAACTAGGTATTTTAAAATTTGAAGATGTATGTAATTATTTTTTATTGTCATTTTTAAGGAAAGCTTTATATGAAGATCCCATAATTCTAGAAAAGTATTTTAATGATTTTATTCCTGCACATG